>PNEQ01128608.1:0-62300 GCA_003012365.1 Medauroidea extradentata
TAAAATGCGTGGATACCAGTACAATAAAATAAATAAACATTACAACATTACCAAAGACAAACTATCCCAAATCCCTGCTTCCTAGCATTACGTTAAACTTATCGAAATATACATGAGTTATTGTTACCAACTATTAGACAAATTAAATGAACAAACAAATTTTCTTTAAATGTAACGTAGCAAACGCTATGTTACATTACTGTTTAGGTATTTGAGTAAACATCAATCCTAAACAAAAATCACGTCGCTATATAAAAAATTATGGGATCGATATATATCGAATGTGAGTCGAAAACTCATATTACCCCTGTTTTAACCAGTTTAGGGCCGAATTCAGAAAATATATTTTAAATGGTACTTGAGATATTTACAAAAGCACCAATTTAAAGCTAAGAGCAATTCGATATCTCGATTGATTCGATAGATATGGAAGGATAATCGAAAACACATTTCACGTATTTTCGCCCCTTTAAATAAAGAATTTCGAAACGTCTTTGAGTCCTGTCATAGACATTTGTAAAAGCAACCAATTAAAGTTAAAATCACGACGATAGCCAATTGTATTTCAAAGATATAGACGATTCATTGAAAACACATTTTGCCCCTTTTTACTGCCTGGGGATCAAATTAAAAAAAAAACCTTAAACTACTTTTTGGGTACTTACGTAAGCAATATTTTGAAGTGAATATCAACTCTTCATCCCGAAGGGTTCGATAGATATCGATAGTTGATTGGGAACACACTTAAGGTCTTTTCAGCCCCTTAAATGTTGAACTTCAAAAAATCCTTAAATTTGCTAATATGCATTTTTACGAGTGTCCTATTAAAGTAAAAATCACGATGATTGGCATTCGGGTTCGAGCTCTATCGACGTTTCTTCAGAAACACATTTCACCCCTTTTCATCCCCTTAGAGGTAGAATTTCGAAAAATCCCTTCTTAGTGCTCGCCTACGACCTGAAGGGAACCCCCACAAAAAATTTCACGATTCTAGGTCCAGAGGTTTGGGCTGCAGTTTGATATGTCAGTCAGTCAGTCAGTCAGTCAATCAGTCAGCTTTCATTTTTATATATATAGATAATGATATCTTTGTTTCACTGCATCACATTTATGTATGACTCGAAGAGCTTTTAAGCTACCATAAATCGACTTCATACCATTTTCTAACGTGAATTCAAACACTGTTTCACCTAAGGTAATAATCAAACCATTTTGAGAAAACCTCGTAACTTAATGGAAATTTTGTACGTTCTTTTTGTCCGTTCTTGTATCATGTTTATCGTTTCAAACACACATTTTGTTCGAATTGGTAGGACTGTTCAATGGACTTATCAAGTATTTCTAAAATCAACTTGTTAAGAGGCCGTGGTACATAATTCAACTATAAAATCATTTATCTATTGCTGTAGGTTTTTTGAAGCTAATTTGCGACAGTTAAACAATAGCAATCCTAGACAATAGTTTTAGACAACGTTTTAAACAAAATATATTCCAGTGTTACGAACTTCAGAGGCACAATCTCTGACGCCGGAGCCTCGTGCATTTAACTGCGGCGCAAGAGATCACACGTAACGAATCAGTAATTCTGGATAAATATTTACTCATAAAGTTGGAAAGAAAATACTATTATCTAGAATTGTCATTAAGTATTTTATCCATGTTAGCTTCGAAAAAAGCGTAGAAATCGATAGATGTTTTCAGCGTTTATTTATCTACCACGCACTCTTAACTATTGGAGTCAAAACATTAACGTTCATCATCCTCTCAGTTGAAATAACGCAGCAGGTACGCGGTAAGCAATTATAAACTACATATTAGTTAGCTAAAATGTTCAACTTTATAACAGAAGTGACGCACCGCAAAGGAAAAATACTCCTACTCTAAACGAAAGGGCCTGTTTGTGACTAAACATTAACCAGAAACACTCAACCGTAAATTGTAAAACACGCTGCTTGCAGTATGTTTCTAGAACTGCTGGTGTGTGTCGTGTTTTACCTCCTCGCATTACTTCTGCGTGATTTACGCCCTGACTAGGGACTTATTTAATTATTCAATGTAGAGTTCCACGTGCGTGTTTCAAACGTATTCCACTCCCAACGGGAAAAAAGTTTTTACGCCGCAAACTCAACCACTGTTGTTAAAGTTGATTTATACACTGTTAAATAAAATAATTAAATATTAAATATAGAGGTAGTAGGCACAAAAATACCAAAATATCTAACACACATGGGCACAAGCTGCTATGCTTCAATATAACATGTCAATTATTTATATACTGGCGTGTCCCCAGCTAATGTATCGCCACTGAATATTTGTACTCTGTTTTCAAACAACCGCATTACCATCCTCCAATCACGCAAGGCGCTACACTGTTCTGCAAAATACAACGACACGTAGTATTCGTGCTGTTTACCATACTATCTCTTAACATGGGTCTCATGACTTATCAAACATACTATCCCATCAATGGTGTAGAAGCACTGCAGGGACACGCAATTAGAGCCTGCCAGCACGTGACCTGGAGTGCTTCAAAGTGTTCATGTTCCCCTACAATGTAGTACATAAGGCTGTATCACTATAAATACATGCCACATGAAGCACGTACTGTTGCTATCGTGTGTGCCTACTAAAGTATGGCTTATACATTCCATCTCTTTTTGGCCCATATTTCCTCGTATTAAAACATTACATACTTTCCCTTTAACATCCTCCACATAGGTAAACATGCTGTCTCAACTCCATCCAATGAAGCAGGCAGTAGTGCGTACAAATGTGTGTTATTGGTAAACCTATCGCCCTCCGATCTATGAGGAAACTTGTACAGTATATGATATGCTATGTAAGGATCTCGACGAATGTAACGATAGTAAAATACTATTGTTTCCTGCTTCACAGACTCAATAGGAATCTGAATTTTCTTTGATTACAAGTGGATTTTCCACTGACTATCCCTGGAATCGTTTCAAACTAAGTCGGCCAAAACCACTTCGAATCTGTCAAAAAGTTACCGATTCACTTCTGAAATGTTTGCACTCGTACTGGGAGTTATTGACTATCTATTCATTTACTACTAGTAATTGGTCAATTATTTAAATTGTTGAAACTGCGCCGTCTCCTATCAGTGAAAATAGAGATAAGTGAATGTTCGCTGATTCCGACCTAGCGTTTACGTACATTGTTCAAACTTGCGACAAAATTTAAATTTCTATAGGAAATGACTCAGAGAACGTCAAACAAGGAAGCAGCTGACGATTTATGCGTTTTCTTGTTAATATTTCTCTCTCTCTCTCTCATTACATTTCTCTCTCTCACCGCATCTCTCTCACCCTCGCTACTCGATATATAAACAGTTTTGTAGCAACTCTCGTGCTATCTTGATGGAACTATCGAGATATCAGGTGGAGTTAGATAGTGGATAGTAGTTGCGAGAGTACCTGATATTTCTAATGTTAACTTTTTCTTCGTGTAACCCAGACTCCTACCCACATTTTACTGACTTATGTTACACCTGACTGCTGTAATTTACGTTACAACCCTGGCCGCACAGAGTACCTACCAACTTAGACATTGCTATATTGCCAATCCATACAACTTATCAAGTACCTTATCTGATATTTGAAAGATTTTTGCAATGGGGATGCATGACAAGATGAGTATTCATGGATATAAGCCATTGCTTGCGAGTGTTGCCAAGTTGCAGATAAACCCACAAAAAATAAAAATACAAAGAAAATAAAAAAATAAACAAAAATACCAAAAAACTAATTAAATAAGACCAGACTGCGAGGACGACCAGACATCTCGTACGGGGGTCGAACCTGGACACGGCGCGCGGCTGACGTCAAGACTCTTCTACTACCGTCGATCTGCAGCTGCGTGGTGAGTTCTATTGGTTTGGGCTGAGAGCGATCCTTAACCTATCTCCTATCTACTCTAGCTCTACTTCTTTCTCTTCTTGTCTTGTAACTGTTGTGATCTAGTTCTTTACTTAATAAATCTCTGTTACCTACTTCTTATTTTATTTCTACTCTCTTCCTTTCATCGTATATTTTTCCTCCCTAGCCTCCGAGCCTTCTGCGAGGTGAGCGGAGGGGGGAAATATAACAGTCGCTGTAACACATTCCACCTCCGAGGTTCAAACAAGAATACATGGAGCTCACTGGAGATTGTCACGTGTTCATGAACGTCGTGTCTCGCATGACGACTGTGGACTCTATTGTCGGAGACATTATCTTCATTGCGTCGTCTGTGATTACATACATTCCTGTCTCCTTACCTTTATTCTTGTTTTCATTTTGTCCCGTCTTTCTTAATACATCTACCATATTCCTTTCAGGATTATTTTGTTTTTGTTATATTCTTGGTCGTCTGTCTAGACTTCCTGTCAAATATATATTCTGTGTCAAAATCGGAAACTCCTGTCTCGAAGCAAGTGAGGAAAGTGCGGCATGATTCAGTAGCACCTCGTGCGACTTGGAATGATCAATCAGATTCCAACCAACGCGAAATATATTTGACAAACTCTTACCATCAAGTTTCAATTCTGGCCATCATCCCGGGCCGCTAGGAGCGCTAGTGAAACATGTCCCACAATAATGGTTTAGACGTACTCCGATAATGGTACAGTAAGATAACTGTATCCGGCTGTAGCTAATTCCCGCCCTTTTTACATTTTTTATTGTTGCGATCCGGTGACGGTCCACACGCAATGGCGTACGACCACACAACCCGATCATATTATACTTTACTTTAGATAGAATTATTTGAAATCCCAATAATTATATGCGCTTTTCATGTTAAGGAGCAACAATCAAACATGGACTCATGTTTCTGCAACTCTGTACCTGCGCAGAACTGTACATATGTGTAGTACGATCCTTCCTCTAGGCGCCAGTAGGAGTGATGTTATTTGACGGCGAGAGAAAATCGAATTGCGCGATCTGTCATATCTCGCTCGCAGGCTGTCGCTGTGAAAGTGGCTCTCTCTACAAGAGTGTCATATAGGTGCGGGCTGGTTTGTATAAGCGAGGGAGGGTGGGGGGAGGTCATAGGGTTGAATATACTGTGTGTGGTGGTGCTTGTAGAAGAGAGATATGAACCCCAGCCTGTCTCGTGCTCACACATCACTCTGTGACGTTGCTTGAAGCCTTCTCCTGGTCTTTTTAGACGTGTCGTGCCCTGCTTAGGGATGGTGGGCCATCGAGATAAAAGTTGACTGTTTGCTAAGCTGCTATGTAATGTATTCATTTATGACGCTTTTATTAAGTGTCTGTTGAGTCCCTGCTACTACGTACTCTGATAGGATGTACCACGCATGTACGTGATTAGTGAGACCAACTTGACCACAGTTTTAGTCAATCTGTTAAGACATGTTTTCTCGGACACTGTACTATGACGACATTTTATATGAACTTGTACTTCTCAAATATTTGATATTAGTATTTTTTACTTTTATATTTGTTTTCCTTTGGAAAAATTACTTTTTTGTTAGGTATAAAACTAACCATTAGAGACAAATAGAACCACTACTGAAACTAAATTGAAGATAAAAATGTTGTTCTATTGTACAAGATGTCCTATAGCTGAGTTGTTAATGTACCACGAGTATAATCGTGCAAATATCACGTTGATATTTGGCGACAGGCTGGAAATAACTGGTATATACTCACCCGAACACACTAAGTGACGTTACTGGCTCTGGTCTCTCGTATCTCAGGATAGTTGTTAATATACTGTTCACATTGTATCATTGGTTTAAATAGTCCTCTGTGCTGCGCCACGCAAACTGCCGACCAACAACAGAAGTCATATGATCATATAGTAACTTGCAGTCAAGCCTGTTGTTAGATAAAAACGTGATATTTTTAGTTCTCAAAGCATACAGGGCTCAGACAGTAATCTGAACAGCGTTATCTAGCGTCCAGCAATTCAATCAGTCATTTTGAAAAGGGTATTATTCCATTTTTGGCGAAAATGGGTTAGGAACTGGAATAAAATGTATGGAGGTAAATACATATTTCTGCATAGAAATTGCACTATTCGTACCCACATGAACAGTAAAACCGAACCAGGTCCATAGAGTGACACAGTATAAAGGTCCTTATTCCTGGAATATTGCCGTTTCTACTGTGATACGAAGTAATGTAGTATCTACATCCATTGTCGTGTTTGCCCCTGGAGGGTATACACCAAGCAGAGTACACAGAAGTTCCCATCATGACGTCGAATAGTGAGAGTGGAAGTTTACCACAAAAAAGAAAGCGAGGTGTGAAAAACGAAGACGATTACAAAGTGAATATAGTATAGAAAGCAAGAGTTAAATAGAGTAAACACATAATCATACAAACAAATCTGTTCCAGAACGCAAAACAGAAGACGACTGCAGGTCAGTAACATCTGCTATATATGCACGCACTTTTACACTTGATTTAGGTAAAGGTTTAACGTTGTTTAATGGAGTAACTAGTGTTATTCGTATGCACCAGTATCAATAATACGGTTCTAAAACACACAAAATTGCGGTACTTTGTAGTTCCCATAAAATAGCACCATTTGTTTTCTAACCTCAAAACATTTCATCTCGAAATGTTATAAAAATGAATTGCTTCACAAACACCACAGACGTTCAAAGGAAATGTAAGTTATCTAAAATTCTTTACTCTGTAACAACCACAGTTCATTTGAGATGTAGTATTTGCATTGGTTAAACATAATACATGCAAGCAGAAACTAATCTCTGCACACAAGCAATTTCTTGTAAAAAGACAATAAAAGTGTTGGGCATAAGTTGGGCAAGATTGGAGTGTACACTTTCTAGTGTAGGCAAACTTAAAAGAACGTTACAAATATTAGAAGCTTAAGACGATGTAAGTTAATTATTTTTTAAATTAATGTAACAACATACAAATTCGCATATAAAATTCATGTTCGCAAAATAAGTGTTCCTAGTTCCGTTTCTTATGTTAGGCTATACTACATCTCATTGTGCGAGAATGAAACATGTTCTGGCTACAACATCGTAAATAATCTCGCGTTGTTATGTTCAGCACATAGGCTAATTCAAATGATATATTTTGTCTTATTTGTTTTCTTTGTATTTCAGATGTCACAACAACTGTTTTATAAAACTGACAGGTGATGACCGCATTAACGTTCTTAGTCGTATGAATGAATTTGAAACAAATGATGAACAAGATGTTTTTCTAAGTGGCTATATTCATACGAAGCCTACTCAGCGGAGGAGACCAGCAGCAGGAGACGAATCTGCAAGGAAATGGTCACAGACATCCAGCTTTGAATACTTCATATCATTACATAAGGAACGACGCAAAGTGTGTCGTACAGCATACATTAGTTTGTTTGTTTGGTGTAACAGTGAAGAGAGGCATGCGTTTGCAGTCATTGCTGGTCTCGAACATCAGTCCTAGACATATGCGAGGGATTGGAAATAAGAATCGTGCAATGGACCCTATCCAGGTTAAAGTTATTCATGATCACATACAATCCTTTCCAGTGCTCCACGCGAGAATACCAATATCTACCTACTGAACTGACAGTACAGAAGATGTATGACATGTTTAAAGTACAGCATCCCAACACTCGAAGTACTTACAAGTAGTGTGCCAAGTACTTCCGGCATAATTTTACTTTGTCATTTGGTCCACCCCAAATCGATATATGTGTGAAGTGTGAAGAACTAATTGTAAAGATTAGAAGCCTGGTGGTAAATGAAGCTGCCAAGAGAACTGCAGCTGCAGAATTAATTATTCACAAACGTCGCAGTCAGAAGTATTTTAGAGCCATGAAAAATACAGAGGATGCATGCCAGACGAATGGTAAGGTAATAGGTCTGTGCTTATATTACATGCAAATTTTACCAATGCCTAAACTGCCAGTACAGGACGTCTTCTATCTTCGACAGTTATGGGTGAACGTGATGTGTATTTATAATATGTCAACTGGACATTCCCACATGTATGTTTTTATGAGGGCATCGCTAAGAAAGTGGCGAACAAGTATGTTCTTCATACTGGATTACATAAAGGAATTTATCGCAGAGAATGTTACACAACTGCGTTTATTTTCCGATGGCTGTGTCGGACAAAACAAGAACCACTGTGTCATCAGTCTATGTGCTGATTTAGTCGCCACAAACAGTTCTGTAAAGGTAGAGTAGTATTATCCAATCCGTGGACATTCGTACAATGCGCGTGGCAGAAAGTTTGCCATGGTGAAGAGAGCTTTCAGGAAAGCAGATAGAGTTTATAACGTTAAGGAGTATTGCGAAATTATTGCCAATGCAACAAAGAGATCAAACATTACTATCATGTTTGTTGAAACAGAAGATATTTATAACTTTGCCAAGTGGTGACCCACATATTACAGGAGAGGTGGTCTGTCTCTTGAATCCAGGGGAAGACACATCCCAAACTGCCAAAAGGTTGCCTTTCAGCCATGCTCATACATGTATTTCGAGCATAGTGACGTTCACTGAGGTACTGTTGCATCCACATTCATTGGAGGTCTTGCACATAACACTCTCGATCTTGCCACTCAAACTACACGTGTGCATTCACCTTGGAGGAGGCCTACTTACAACCTGTGCCCATTAATGCCAACAAAATTTAAAGACATTTCCGATGTTATGTAGTATGTTCGAGATGAACACAAAAATTTTTATGAAGCATTGTTAGCATGGCCAGTTTATAGCCTAGTGCTGATACCGCTGCTTCGACCATGAATGCAGAATAAGACAGGATCATGATGCATGGTAAAGGTTTTTATATTTTTGTGATTGTATTAAGATGACACTCCAGCACAATATGTTACAGAATAATGAATTGTGATTATTTTTACATTAAAGAAAAAGTGATTACTTTTGTTCAAAATAATGCATTATGTATGTTTTCACTATAAAAAGGGCATTACTCCATATTTTATAAATTATATATACTTGTACATATCGAAAATATACAACTTGAATCAGTGAAAATGTTTTTCATACATGATATATTACCTGACAGATTAATGGTGGTTCGCTGCTCTTGATCAAATGGTAACAAACATGTTTTTTTCACTTCCTGAAAAGTCATTATTTTGGAATAAGGTCCTTTGTAAAATGACTGATTCAATTAAGAGACTCCTTAATAGACAAACTTAAGTTCTATCTGACCTGGTATGTGGCTGAGCAAGTCTACGGAAGTCCAGCGTGGAGCAATATTACAGTAGTGATTGTGAATACAGATATAAGAATATCACATCCAACACAACAGTTTACAGTGTAGTTAGATATCTGCAGAGTGTCGCCGTCATTGTAACTTTGTGATTAAAGCCTTGAAGTACAACAAGCCGCAGAAATTAGCCAGCAACCTTATGTCAATGAACATCTACTGACAGGAGCAACACGAGATGTGGAAGTAGGTGCTACAATGGAAAGAAACACGTCACATTGATTACATGCGACCACAAGTTCAGCCCGGAGCCGAGGTACCTAGTGTATTTCTGACTAGCGAGCTGCACGAAGAAATGTTAGAACTGTATGAAGGATCTAGTTTCAGTCTTATCTCCGAACATCATGATTTAAGTTTTCTTAAATAAAATGTTGACATGGCTCCTTAACACTCGTCGTGATCCATTCTCTTCTCCTGCCATACGTGTTCCGTGTAAATAAATATTTGTAAACTTTATATATTATATGATCTTTGAAAGAACTGTGCAATGGAGTTTATGACTAGATTCAGTTTCTTGGACGTACTCCATTGCCATATGGTTTTCTTTTATTTGTTTAGTTTTCTTTGACAGTCATTCAATTTGAAGTGGAGTACGTCCAAGAAACTGAATCTAGTCTTTATATATTATGTATAGGCGGTTAATATAGTAGGTGTGACAAAACTGTATTCCATAGATCAATGGTAGAGTTCCCATACATTTTTAGTAAACAGTGAGAGCCGCGGTGGTCGAGAGATCAGACCATTCGCTTCTCACCAAGACGATCAGGGTTCGATTTCCGGCGGGAACGATCCCCGAATTCCCTCACCCTTCGTCAGCGATAAAAACCTCGATGTTGAACGCTAACCAGAATCACTCACTCACTCACTTTAGGTAACAGTGAAATGTTAATACTGGTGTTATAGTCTTTTATAGTGAAAGTGTTTAATATTCGCTCTCCT
Organism: Medauroidea extradentata; assembly: GCA_003012365.1. Taxonomy (NCBI): domain Eukaryota; kingdom Metazoa; phylum Arthropoda; class Insecta; order Phasmatodea; family Phasmatidae; genus Medauroidea; species Medauroidea extradentata. The sequence goes on from PNEQ01128608.1 coordinate 10,170, forward strand.
TACAAGCTCAAGTACAGTGCATGGTTTAATTACTTCCATTACTAGTTAGGAAGTTTACTTACAATGACGAAGGCCGGGAATGTAGTTTGAGGGTAAGTTAAACATCCAATAAATATATATTAACTAAAATATTTATAAGTGTTCTCGTTGACGCAAATGGGAGTCAGTTTGTTTACCGAGTATACAGAAGAGCAACAGAGGTGGCGCAGGTGTGCAATGTTGACGGCAGCGTGTTTGTCCTGAGATAAGGAGACAGGTTCCTTGGCGCGCTAGTGAATGGAGCTGTCTGAGCACGTGATTAATGCAGCGTCTGTTATTATACGCTGCAGATTACCTCGTGAAGATGTGGCCATGACCTGAGTCTCTTCCACCTCGCATTGTGTCTGGTAACACGCGCACATTTCCTCGACAACGAGAGTGGTTGTTGTGACAAGGAAGATCCCAACACACGGCCAGCAGGCAGGGTCTCTGACGACACACACTGTGTAACATCGCTGGCAAGATCATGACTAGCGACATGGTCAAGACATTTTGGTCAGCTCTTAACATCGAGGTCTTCAGCGCTGCTGAGGGGTGACACGATGTGAGTATGGAGCAGCGCTGGAATGAAGGAACGAGGGAAATGGGAGATCCCCGAGAAAACCCGCCAACCAGCGGCATCGCAAGGCAGAATTGCCACATGCGAAAATACAGGGACCGTCCTCACTGGGAATTGAACCCCTCACCAGCTCTAAAGACGTTGTTGTTAATCGCTGAAGAAAAATTCCCACTCTCTCTCGGAGGGAAGAACAGTCATTTTCATCTTGTAAGGTAGGGTTTTTAACTCCTCTTCCATTCCTCTCCCCCCCCCCTTTTTTCCCTGCATCCACATTCCCTAAATATTCTAAACTAGCTGGCAGGCTGCGGCTTTGCCCGCGTGAAATTATGTAATGTAAACAGTAACTCTGGATAAAATATGAGATGAAGGCATTTAACAGCTAGCGTACTCAATAACAGTGAACTATAAATTGACTTAGCTCAGTGTACAGAGCGCGCGCAATATGCTCGTATGATGTCATAGTAATTCTCATCGCAAAGTCTTGCAAGGGATACGAACCCGTGACCCCACCCCTCCCACACCACAAACTTTATACAATACCTGAGTGAATGCTTGAAGGCAAGCCGTGATTATTATTTCGTATGTACAGGCTACAGTCCAAAGAGGTTTTATTTATGAGTAGGCTGGCAAAAAGAAACGACTGTTGAATTACTTATCCGCGATCATTCTCTTTTTTTCGGGAGACTGTAACATTTTACTGCTTTTCACATACTTAATTTTCGAATTTCATAAAATCCAGAATTTGCTTTGTAGATATTTACATAATCTTCATTCTTATTAAAAAGTAATCTCGATATCTCAACGGGTATAACCGGTACAGATGATTATTTGAAAACACATTTTATATTTTTAACGGCTTTCACGGACGAATTTCTAAAAATCCTGAAATCACTATTTTGATATTTACGTAAGATTTATTTTAAAGCAAAAACCATTTCAATATTTCCATTGGTTTAGGAGATAAGTGAAAACAATTAAAAACAGGTGTTATATTTTAAAGAGCTTTCAAGGACGAATATTTAAGTATCATTTTAAAGTAAAAATCACCTTACTATCTGAAATGGTTTACGAGAAATCACGGATAATTGAGAAACATATTTTACGGCTTTTCAGCCCCTTAATTTTCGAATTTCGCAAAATAGAAAAAGTCGGCAATATACGTGTCTTTAGGCAATATTATGAAGTTAAAAAAGTTATGATAGCTTTCCCGGTTAATAAGATACCAGATATTCTTTGAAAACATATTTCACTCCTTTTCACCCCCTCTATTATCGAATTTCAAAAAATTCATACTCAGTGGGTGCCTACGGGGGAAGGGGAAGCTTCCCTCTAAATTTCACGGTTCTAGGTCCAGCGGTTTGGGCTGTGCGTTGATGAGTGAGTGAGTGAGTGAGTGAGTGAGTGAGTGAGTGAGTGAGTGAGTGAGTGTGTCAGGACACTTCATTATATATTAAGAAGTTCTTTCTGCCAAGTAGCACGGCACAGATGTAAACTACTAAGACTCGCCGTAGATGGATACTAGTTCAATTCCAGAAGAAATAAGTTTGGTTTTGTGTCATCTGCAACCTATTTGTGTTTGTTGGTTTCATTTTTTATTCTTTATAATTTGCGATAGACTATTTTTGAACATAGTTTACTAGAAACATTAACATTCACAATCTTTGTATCCCAGACAAATTAGGAGTAGTTTTAATAATTGTAACTGTGTATGTCATTCAGCCAATTGTTCTATGAGGGGCATCTGTAATCTTGTCGGAGCATGTGTCGTATTGCCATTTGAAAAGTTTGTATTTAGCTGGGATACGAGAATATACCATGACGACGGAATAAACAAAGTAAAGATACACAGTTATGAGCTTCGTGACAGCTTATGTAGGCCACTTATAGAATCACTTCTCTTCTAGTTGAAACATGTGACGTGAATGTAAGGATGCATTGTTGTGTGAGTGTAATACTCGTGACAGTGTGTGCAGAAGAGTTACACGATATCCCGACCTAACTTTGTGTTGAGACGGCAGCCTTAAGTGATGAGCACCTGCATCTCAGAGGTCCGGAGATACACTCGCATGTCCAATCTTCAGCAACACCCACATTACGGTCGCAGCATATTTCCAAGCTCTCAACCACGCTACCTGATCCAAGTGGGCTCCGAACTATCCGACACTCAACACTGACTGACTCAAGTAGCCCAGTGCAAGTCAACTTTATGTCGTCATAGCTTTTATTACGTTTTGTTGAACTAAAAATTTTACAATAATTGTTGTAATATATTTAACATTTTTGTGTCAACCTACAAGACGGACGGTGTGAGAGGTTCTGAGTTCGACTTCCAGCACGGGCGTGGAGATTTGTGTCGTTTCCTTAGGATTAGCGTAGATCGTTTGTAAGCCGTCCATTAGTAAAACCGGGAGACTAAATAAACCCTCTAAAATAAAATAAAAGATGGAACAATTACACTCTTGAAGACGTTTTACCAATACGCACATGTCTGGAATATCTTACCGTAGGACGGCAATGCACTAACTCGACAAAGAAAGACGAGGAAGAACTAGTGGAAGGAAGGGTGGGGGGGGGAGTGTTGGAGGGAAACAAAGCCGTTGAGCAAAGGTGGGAGCAGCAGTTTGGTCGCCTCGTCTTGGTCTTGTCTCGGGTGGGAAATCCTTTGAGGCGGCGCGGCGCGCGGAGAATCAGGGTGACGAGGACAACAAGGAGAGGAGATGTGTGTGGACACAACACAGGAGCTACATCCTAGCCACACATGGTCCTGCTATACACCCGGGGTCATGCCAGGATCTATCCATAATGCGACCTGTATCTTGTCTCGGCAAACACTGCCGCCTGCTACAACAAACACCCTCCAACACGCGCGCCTCAACACGACACGACTATGTTGCAACTTGATTGAAGAAACTACCACGTGTGCCTCCACGACGTTTCCTTACGAAAAGACGACACATCCCAAAACATGAAGGAATGGTGGTCATTTTTTAACAAACTCGTGTGCAATTATCAATACTTTTTTGAAGCACTCGAACATCGTCACAATCGGAAAAGTCAGAAGACTGCAATTCAAAGTGCAATAACTAGAGAGTGTGAAGGTTTGTGCCAGCTTATGTCAGTGTCGTACATGCACATGTGCTACTCTGATTCACGGCCATTGATTGGATGAATAATTATACTTATTGGGAAGAACCAGTTACTTTTAGTCACCAGTCAATAAATTATTTTCTTAAGCACAGACAACACTACGTTTTTATTTGCGAATTGATCCGGGCTTGAATAAAGAATGACGTACTTCCTTTCTAAGCCAAACAAGTAGTGAGTGACCACAATGCAACCCAATTATGAGAATTGGTTGACTGAAAGAGTAATCATTTGTTGAATACGTGACAAGACTGATACTGTTCTTCAGGGCGTGTATTGCAGATATAACGTTCAGCCTGCTATGTTGTGTGTCGTGGACATCTTGTGCTATAAAATACACATGCACTTCACCTTGGACGCGTAGACATTGTCCTATAGTTCTTGTTACAGATAATCCGGAATAAAGTGAGCACTACATATTTAACCATTGAAAAAAAAAATCACTAGCCGTTGCAGCATATAAGTCAATATTAACAAGAGTTACATTATTTCTTGTATGGTTGGTAGCGAATCATCGCATGTAGTTCCATGTATTTTCCTGTTTGAATACATTAGTGGAAAAACATCAAAATCAATCGACCTCTACGTATTAAACATACTGTATAATATTTATTTATCATCTTATTGACATACCTTCCTACTGAATGCATAATTTGATTTAATAAGCGCCAGCACAAAGTGACGCAACTGAGCCCTGACACATGCTGCTAGAGCTACACTCACAGACGTAGTTCAAGATTACACCGACAGGTGGCATCAGAGTTCGGTTTTCGCCGGTTCGCTTGGAAGCAAGTTGTCGTCGTGTTTGTCCGTACGTGTTTCGGATAAATACATTCAAAAGTAGTACAAATTACTGTTTAAGGCTCGGTTTCAGTCGCCATATTGAATTTTTATTATTTTTCGCTTTTTTGGAATTCTAAGAAGAAAAATGTTATATATGCGATTATACCACAAATTCTATTTAGATTTCGCTACAGTACAGACCTTGCGGTTTAGCTGTTAACTTAAAATTACGCCGCAATTCGTCGGGCAAATTATGAATATAAAAAAAATTGCCACACCGATTGCGGCGTAATTATATGTTAACAGCTAAACCGCAAGGTCTGTACTGTAGCGAAATGTAAATAGAATTTGAGGTATAATCGCGTATTTAACATTTTCCTTCTTAGAATTCCAAAAAAGCGAAAAATAATCAAATTTAATATGGCGACTGAATCCGATCATTGGAAGTCATTGGTAATCTGTAATTTGTTGTGTTTTATGATCGCCAGCCTGTTTGTATGGAATTACAAACAGTATTTTGTTTCTGTTTCACACATAGAAAGTACATTATTTATTGCTTCTGTTAAGTGCGTCGTCATCGTTCATGGCAGTATGCTGAACGAAACTTGAATTCTTGAATTGCGTGTGTCGTGTGTGTTTTTAGTGGCGGTTCTCTGATAGCAAAATTCAACTTGATTCAAGCTTGAATCACGCTTGCCATGACACGTCTGCAAGCTTGTCATGTCAAGCCATAAGCTTGAATCTAGCTAAATAGTCTCCACACGACGAACCTGCAGCAAGCTAGCCAAGAAAGCTTGACGCAAGGTAGGATACGCTTGACTCAAGTTTGAATCAAACATATCAAATAGGGCTTGTAATGGCAAGCCTAAATCACGTCAACTGCAAGCTTGCTGCAATCTTACATGCTATCTGGGATTTGAGTTACAAATACGAATAAAGCCTACTATGCATGCATTTATGAGATTCGTAACGGCAACAGTGCGTGTTGTATCAACATGAGTCGATGCACAGAAACCAGTGTTATAAGACGTAACTCGCAGGTATTTATAACTAAGATTACTTTTGAGTATAGCATATACGTATACAGCACCCTTGCATTTGTAGATAGCATTTATCGGAGCAGTTTAATGTAGTTGTAAACACTGTGGAAGGCAATGTAAATACAATGATTTGGCAATGTTTATGTTTACGTTCAAAGAAAATATATAAACTGGCGGAAAATAGAAATTAATCAGGACTTTTTTTATATGCTCACTTTATTCTGAATCACTTATAGGGAGGATTACGTACAGTTGACGGCAGGCGACTTGCCGAATATTTTCCAAGACTTTACATTTAGGAACACTAACACTCGGGGACAATTCTTCAAATACAAGCTCAGTTAGTCACAACAGTTTTTAAACACTGAGTCTATTCTCTAACTTCTCTCTAGTAAAGACGCTCAACTGTGACTGTCTTTCGAGAGAGAAAACAATACAGATAGTAACTCACGACTATCTTTATATTATCTAACATCTCATTTGGCCAGAATATAAATGTGCTTGGCAACACTGTAGACTGTGCTCTGAAAACATTCATACTTGTTACTAAATTATAAGTTCTCAGTTTTCACTGCGAGTTTAGAATTGCGTATTACTTAAACTTAGTTTAAAATAATGTAAATCATATTTCTTCTTTTCTAGAATTCCGATTGAAAGTTATGTAATCAAATCCATTCATTTCTAATGCACTTTTCTCTGCTAGAAAGTTAATGTACTGCACTAACAAGAGATGGCAGCACTGCTAATATGTAAGTGTACCTACAGCCACGAGATAGCAGTGCTGTATTACATTTGTTGTTTCCGTCGGCAATAAAAGTTACTACACACAGAGCTTTCGTTTACGAAACGTATTACATATTTAAGGATATATAAAATAATTTAAAATTCATTTGTGTCTGCTTCGTAATAACATTTCAATCGGATTTGTTTTCCAACGATTATGGTTGTTGTAGGAAACTTAAACATATAAGCTATTTTGATGAACTTTCTCTAGTAACAGCACCCTGGGACCCGACATTTACATAAAGAGATTCATGAGACTTTTGAAAGATAGTGACGGCGATATTTGTAGTAACAGAATATGAAATCTCGTCGTAAAGATAGCTACCCAGTTTAATGTCATTGTATAAAGATAGTATAGGAGACTGCAAAGGTACAAAATAGGCCCCCAGGTTGTTCATCTGACCGCGATTAAAGAGACAAAGATGAAGTACTTATGTAAACAAGTGCCTCTCAAATATAAGAAGATGTAATTAAATGCAGACGCTGTGACCCAGGTGAAGCAAGTCCACTGTATATTAGAGGAGGCAGCTGTGAAAGCAACTAGCTGAGAGACACCCAGTCACCTAGCCAATCAGAAGAGTGGCTGTGGTGGCCAGTGATAGCAGCGGCACTACAACACAATGAAAGGTTGGGAAACCACGAGAAAACCCGCCTAGTTAACGCAACGTCCGCCACGTTTAACACACGGTACTGGGAAAGTAAGCTGAGTGCTGTGGACTGTGATGCGACGATAATTACAGCTACACGAGGTTCAGTACAGAGTCAATATTCTGCATACTTTGTGTGTCTGTGATTATCAAGAGCTTGCATCCATCAGTTAATCAATTATTAATTAATTATTTTTCAGTGAACAAAATCTAAAGATAAGTTTAAAAGGTAAAGAAATCTGTTTAAAAATTCTATAAGAAATATTGACACAAAATATTTTAAAAATAATCATACACAAAACCAACACACAAATACATACATGCACATACATATTATATATATGTATGTGTGTGTGTGTGTGTGTGTGTGTGTGCGTGCGTGTGTGCGCACATACATAAATACATACCCCTCGATTTGTTTGCGAAGTTTTAAAATTATTAAGGATTAAAAACATAAAATTGTAAAGATGTTCAAATACAAACTGATGTGTTGAGTGACAATAATGCAGTTAGGTAGAGATGTTAACTCAAGTAAGGTAACGCTAACCGTGTCCAACAAGACATTCACCGTCTTTCTTTTCGTTAAATGATACCTTTCTTCGCCTGGATGTGTACAAGTCTGCAACCCGCCTACCTCGTGTGATGCCGGCTGGCGTATACCCCAGGCGTCTTACACAGAAGACATTCCCTACACATTGTGAAGTGTGTCCTATCGCGGCACAGACCAGGCCTACAGATACAAAACTAAGCAGAACCACAACTTTGCTGAAATAACCTACAACACGTTCTCTTCTTTGTAGTACAGTTTGAGTTTCGTGGTGATCACTACGTTAGCATTTGTAAAACTTGTCTTTACAGGCCTGTATGTGTAGTGAAATGCTTAACAATTATTGTCCATATTTTATAAGTTACTATTAAAACATATAAGTTTACTGTCCCAGATTATTTCAAAAGAACGCCATATTTATGGTTTAAAGGAACGTGTTGTATTATATCCGATACATGGAGTTCCCAGGTACGACCAACATACTTCGGATACACTGGGAATAAAAAAATCATACAAAATAAAGTACATACCTCCATAAATGAGTTACAGCGACAAATGTGTAATATAACGCACATAGGCTTGCAGACTATCTTTATTGAGTGTGACAACAAGAATGTGTAGTGACTCACACCAGGTACCCCACACTAAGAACATGGGAACTTTGCCAACCACGTGTGTGTGTCTAACCTTTCCTGTCGTCACAGAAATAGACGGGTGTCTCCACTGCATCTGTCCATGTTCCCTGCATATCTGTTCCTGTAACTTATTAACAGTAGAACATTTACGAATGATTTTCATTCGCAGTGTTCCTAAGAACACATCCCAGAGATGTGTCTGTCAAACTGCGGTACATTCTGTGTCGTACTTTATATTCTAGGTGTTTACTAAGTGGTTTATTAATACCAGTATAAACAAACCTTCTCTTGGAATCTTACATAACCTGCACACGAACGAGATTAATGGAAAATTAAAAAATAATTATCACAACAAGTTGTAAATATTTCTCATCAATTTGCGAACAAATATATGCTTTTTGGGCGTTTCTGTGATGTAAATGCAAAGAAATGCGTGTTGTAATCATTATAGGAGGGCTGCTGGCAATTTATCAAGGGCAGTAACTAGTAATCACGTCGTGTTTCTCTAACATAACTTGCGCTACTTCATCATGTTGCTAGTCACGTATTCAAAAGAAATAAAACGCAGGATATCGTAGCTACAGTAACTAGCCTGCATTTTTCAGCACCGCCAAAGTTTCTTCAAGTGGTCTGATTAGTTAAGTATAAGTATGTCATTAATAATTTAAATAAAATGTTAGCAATGGAAAGAAAGGAAACTATTTAACTATTAAAACAGGAAAAGTCGACGTAGTCAGGACAGTAGTAAAATTTAGGTTTACTTTTTAATTTTGTAACATTTAAAACTATATTTTGTTTTTGGAATCCAAAATTACATATTTTAAGGTTATCGTAGACTACGACCATTCAAGATGGCTAGTTAGCAAGATGGCGACCAAGCCGAAGAATGCCGACATTTCTGTTTTCCTAACTACTATTCGTAATATCATAGTTTCTAGTGAGAAATTTTGATAATGCAGCAGAGCAGTGAATAGGTCAAATTCAAGTTGTTTTAATTAAAACACAACATGTGTCCCGGACGTACTATTTTCAGTTGATATTCTTTTAGACACACAAAAATAAAGTCAGCATAATTGCACTTTATTAACTACAACATCTTATCTGCTCCAAAACAAAAGTTCCTGACTATTATTTCAAACCGAAATATTTTGCACATGCTTTATGAAACATGTAAACCGGGTTTATATAAAAAATAACATAGGCTGCATCAAATAGACTGCACAATATACAAAGCTTCGAACATAAGCCATTTTTTTCTAATGCATGTGGGTCATCTGCACGCAATTGGCTGAAATTGTAATTATAAATTTTTGGCAGTTAAAATGCGCTCTAAACATTAAAATGGTTACAAATTTATCTTGGGAATATTACGAAAGAAATGTAGCATATCCGTTAATAAATATAATAAGCTGAATGTTTGTCCCACGTGAACATAACAACTCATGTGGAAGTTAGAAGTGCCACGAACGTCTCTGACTTCACCGACAAGTTTACACGACCGCATTCAGTCCTTACTCTCAGCCGAGGAAATAAAACAGTCGCAATGAAGCGTCACATCTTGACGAAGACAGAACTTCAAAGTTCAGCTCTTTGCAGTAAGAAGACCAGCTACCAGGGCAAGGAAGCTGGCTGTCTTTCCTCGGGGCGTATTTAACTTGAGATGGCCAGCGATGCCTTACACATTACCCCCTCCCTCCCCAATGCTCAAGCTCTCACAGGGCCGTAATTCCAGACACGTCTGCCCCTCGAGGCTGCTCATCAAATTTTCAGTCGCTCTTCGCCAGCGAGTTCCGGGCTAGTAGGAGAAAGATGGCCGCCCGGGGGGTTGTAAACCACATGTCAGAAGTGAGCCGGCCCAGTTCGGTCGTGATGAAAGGCTCGAGTAGCCATGTAACATATTAGAGGCAGCGGAAACTGCAGAGAGGAATACTCTCTCGTAAAACATCCTTTGACTTGGAGGTTCGTGGGAGGACACTTGGTAGGCAGAGCCAATTATATCTACTGTAACATCTAAACTGTTTATTAGTACAGGTGACCTTCCACACAAGTTGAATGTGTGATAATTACATATAACTACATCTACACAAGAGAACATGTTCTTAGGTGCCCGCATTGCAACCTTGCAATAAGTAAAGTAAACTGCAAGACAGCATAACCTGACTCTCGCTGTCTATTGAGATTATAGTTTGAATGGAGAACTGATGTTACAATAAACCACTCCTGAGTGTACGGTCGGCATGAGGAAATGTCACGGTAGTACAACAAGACAGAGTAGTTGGGAGTGTACTCACACTGACACGTGGTACACCAGGCACTTCCAACCAGACGGTCGCTCCAGGAAGTTGTACACCTGCCCCTGGAAGGTAGCCTTGCCCGCCCTACGATGTTCCTTCATGAGGTAGCGGTTCTCCCAGGCAGAGCGTTCCTGCAGCAGTGTGCGGGGATCCAGACCTGGAACCAACACATTATTACACACAAATACATGCGGGTTCGCCCTTATATAGTACGATCCTGCAGCAGTGTGCGGGGATCCAGACCTGGAACCAACACATTATTACACACAAATACATGCGGGTTCGCCCTTATATAGTACGATTACACAGTTTTACAGCAAATGTATTGGACAGGAATAATATTGTTAGGAGGAATCCACCTGTACTTAAGGTCATGATCTTGCATTTATTTCAATCAATTGAAAATAACTCAAATATTTTTTTAACCAAATGATTTGAAAAAAATTCGAGACTGTGTACAGTCATACGTTACACAATTGTGCCAGAATGATTTTTAAAATGATGTACCGTTTGGTAGCAAAAAATTATTATGCTTCATTTTGGCTTATTTTCACCAACAAAATGTGTAATATTTCCGGGGGGGAAATCTAAAAATCCGTTTTTTTGTATTGCAACATAAAAATTTATATACAAACGATGACACAAGTGCCAGAATAAATTTTTGATATATGTATTTAATTTATGTTAAAAAAATATTTTTCGAAACCACTGCAAACTTAAGAGCGAGGTCTTAAGAAACACCCTAGCGAACATTATGGAGACGAATACTGGACATCTCTATGCTACTGACAAATAAAATACTTCGAAAAATAACCTAGTAGCATGAAGAGGAACTACTGAATAAAGTAATGTTATTCCTTTTCTGTTAACATGCATTTTCTCTAATTTACACTATTAACGAAGTACTGCTATTACATAAATCCTTTATTTTTGATTGTGGTAATGAAAACTGACTATTCGCGGAGAAAAGTTTCTTCTCCACGCCGTTATGTTGGCAGCGTAAATACTAAATCAATAACATGTAGTTTGCTGTTATCTGGTGGCTTAAAGTACAACACAATCAGTGTTCTCGGCAAATTGCACAAGCTGTCCATTCTTGGTTTAGCGAGGAGGTTCATCAAATTTTTTTGTTTCAATAATTATTTTATTTGTACGAGATATGGTTTGTTTTATAGACATATACTGTGAGTGTTTATACCACAATGAAAATTTTAACTATCATATTTTTCATATAATGGCATGTCAAAGTCCTAAATTCGTAAAAGACAGCTTTATGCTAGAAAGACAAACCAAATGACTTTGGTAAATGAAATAATTGACGCTAAAGGATAGTGTCACTGGTTACACCATGGCAAGCATAAACACCGCATAAAACTATTTTTTAATAATTTTAATAAAATTTAAAAATGCCTATTTTTTATTTTAAATTCATAATTTTCTATAATATAAATATAAACAATGCATTGCGGTTTTCATACATGTCTTGGTACATAGCCCGTGGTACTGTTCTTCAGTGTGATTTTATTTGATTAAATCAGTTGGTTTTTCTCTCTTGAATAAACAGTTTTTGTACATTACTTTGAAAGCTAAACAATATTCATTACAGTAAAAAACATAGTCACAATGTATGTATACAAAGCAAACCACATATCGAACAAATATAAAAAATACTAAATTAATAAATTGTAAGTGAACTCCCGCTTAAAGTGTATTTGGTCGTAGTCTTCGCGTGGCGCGAGTTAGAATAAACATAGAAAAGGAAAACAGGATGACCAGACCGAGAATCGAACCCGGGACCTCCTAAAGACAAGACAAGTTTAGTGTTCTATCATTGCTCCATCTCGCTCTGTGGCGAAACAGCGAGCCAATTTAACTTTATATTACATGCAGCGGTATTTTAAGTGACACCAAACAGCGTTTTCCAGCGATTCATTACATGTTATATGTACACGTTTAGTAAAATATAAATGTGCACTGACCATTTATCCATAACGTGATTATTTGAATTACAAGTTTTAATACTATCGTAAATAATATAGTTTTATGATTTTTATTACTGCTCCATTTAACTACTTGGCTAAGAGATCAGAGCGTCTGACCTTTGGTCCTGGGTTCGTTTAAAGGCCGTGGCGTTTAATTGTAATGCTACCTGGCCATGTTTACGACTCAGTGTTGTGTTTATACGTTCACCCACATCAATAGCGATCTAACGCGGTATCACCCTCGCCTAAAATCCCCAGTAACCCCCCCTCCCTAACCCACCTTCCAGCTGTCTAGTTACAAATAAACGTAAATGTCGTATTAAAACAAATTACTACTCCAACTTCATATAACGCTAAGTATTGCGAACATACGTTTTCAACACATTCTGATGTGCAGTCGTCCAGAAGTGCAATAGTTCGTTTCTGTGTTAAGTGTAGATGTTATCTGAAATGAAAGGGATAATGGAGCGTGTGCGAACATGTGGCGGGCGGTCTGGCAACAAGGCGCGAAGCACTACTGACAAAGAAGACAGCTGGTCTGGAAGTTAATATCGCAAGGCACAGCAGACTCAAGCTGAGACACGGAGAGAAGACAGCGACTGAGTGGAACAGACTGTACACTAAGTGAAGCCGTATGTCTGTACAGTTGGACTGGCGTCTTAAAGTCTACTGTCATATTACACAGGAACGTCTAGGCGTGTCGTCTGTGTGTTCGTACCAGTAGAATACCTTCATAACACGATATATATTACCACTGGCTTGTTGCAATGCATTACCTCCATATCTGCAGCCCTGCTTCATGGTCTGTGATTGGTTGTTTTTAACTTTCGCCGTCTTCGGGTTACATCCACAAATCACAGGCGTGTGAGGTCAGACCATTCTCCTTCCACAAAGGCGAGCCGGGTTCGATCCCCGGCGGGGTCGGTCCTTGGATTTTCACAAGTGGGAATCGTGCTGTACGATGCCGTTGGTTTAACTGTGTCGTAAATACATTTATTATTCCAAAAGGGAAACTAAATTTTCGTAATTATTATGTATTGGTGTATTATTTACAAGTATATGTACGAAAATATTTGTATTATCTGCTTCGGGCAGCATTAGTAGCTGTGATTAGCGGCATATAGAAAGGAACATTAAATGTTAATTATCAATTCGTTAAGTCCGCAAACACAAACATAGGACTCACTACACACACCATTGTTAATCGCATCTTTGACGAATCCTAGTGACCCACGCGAAGAGTCAGACGCACATTCCAATGTATATTTCTACCCCGGATGTTAAAATGAACAAATTCGGTTGAAGTATTTTAACACAATTTTTTTCCAGACACGAAATGCTAGTAAAACACAAGTGTAATGTTTGCAAAACACATCTCAGAGCGAGAGAAGTCCACGTCGTGTTAATTTAGTTTTTTACAACTGAATTGCAAGTTAATGAAGTCAAATGTAAATAAAACAGATAGTTAACATTCGCACAGTGTAAAATAAGATACATTATTTCCAGTTATTGTGGAACGTTCCATTCAAGGAGAATGTTTTATTTAAGTTCTACCAGAGTTGACAACTGTGACATTTTCATTATATTATCGCCAACAGCAGTTCCTCCAACTTCTCTCATAATATTACTATTAGCCCGCAGACGTTATGGGAAACTACAGCACTGAGCATAAAGCTGCAAACAAGACATTAAATGAAACACAATGGCAAAGAGAGTTATGAATGTTCGATCAATACGCACTATGGAAACAGATGAGATGTTGTCTTACGACGCAACTCACGGCTGTATCGTAAACTATTATGGTACGCTAGCATGTTTTACGTCCCGGAATTCAGGCGTATATTGTCGCTTTTAGAGCTATCTTGAAGTACCAGTATAGCCAACATGAAATTATAAAACGTATATATTTCACGGTTTCTAAAAGGCGTTTGTATTGTGAACGGGTTGGTGACATCGTTCTTTGGACCAAGATGGCATAGTGGTTAGGTTACTGTGCCCCCATCATGACGTCTTGGGTTCGAACTCGAACGTCCTGTGTGGAAAGTGTAGCGAACTTTACAGGTTTTTTTGGAGTTCTCCCGTTTTCACGACCGAACAATTCGTCTCTGTTGTATAGTGATTTAAATATCACCCTAGAAAGTGCTTACGTGCGCCGCCTGTCTTGAGCGGTTTTGCGTGTTAGTGGCTCAGAAGAGACGGAGATATAAGGGAGACCTTGAAGCGTGTATCAAATCCCACACCGTCTCAATAAGCCAAGCGCTCAATTAGCATACAAGATTAGCTAGAAATACCACATGTTGAAAATATAGCAAATCATTACAAATTAAAACACTAAAGTACATACAAAAATCGGGTGTGGGGGGGGGGAGTTAACACACAGAAAAAATAGTTTTGAATGTAAAGAATATTCAAACTGTCGGCCAACCCACAACACTGCAGTAAATGCAGTAAGAATCTTGCCGGACAATTATGTTTTATTGGCGGGTTTTCTCGGCGATATTCTGTTTCCTCCACCCCTTCATTCCTGTGCTGCGTCGTATCACCTCGTATCACTCTCGCCACTGCTGGAAACATAGCTGTTAAGGCCACGCCCTTTTATTTCTACTTTTGCCGATATTAATGTTTTACGCCTAAACGAGAGCAGATATCAAAAATATGTTTGGCACTTCAGCTTCAAACAGTCTTCTCCATATTGGATGATTTTTTTCAAGGAGGACATTGTACGGTGTTTGCTAATTATGTAATTATCGAAATTCTGGTAAATTGACTTTTTTTATACGAAACCGTATAATTTCTTGCTTTAAAAATTTAGGTATCACGGTAAAAGCATTTTAAACAAAACTACCAGACAAATTTTTGATATAAGCTCTAAAGAGCATGGCCTAAAGTGCTGATCTAAATATCTTCACTTGAAATATGGTAGAACATAATGTAGGGCAACGTGGGGAATAATACGTAATAAAATAACTACAGAATAATTGCCCTACTAGTTTCAAGGTACACGTGTTTCATGTATACACACGCTGGTTGGCAACATTGGTGAAGGTGATTGCCGATAAGGCGGGCATTTTTCACGACCACCTTGACTCGAATAATGATTTACAATATTATTTATTGTGTCCTTATTTGTTAACTTTCAGTACGGTACAATATATACACTTTGATTGTTACTTAGGCTTACTTGTTTATATGAAACGTGACAGGAAAACTACAAATTAATTGAAAGTAATAAAGTAAGTACATTGTCAGAAGTGCTCGCTTTATCTAGGGCCGGCTATACGCAGATAATATACTCCCTAGCGAAGTCAACCCAGCGACACTGTTGCCAAGCAACTTCCAACTAAAGGCACTTAAGAAAACGTAGTAAATTACGTATAATATGCTCGGTAGTATTTATCGTGTGATTGGATTTACTGATCGTCGGATGTTGATCAATTGATTTACGAGCGAACTCCAACAGTTGCATGATGGCGGCCTATTTAAAAATGCTGCGAAATCTGCAGAAGCGGTATATTTCTGTCGCCGAACTGGTAGACATGTTTAAACTAAGTTTGGATAGTGAAGAATATACTTTTGTATCGGTACAATATACGTATGCGGCATTATAATACGTTACGGCATTAGTCATGAACACTGTACAAACACTGAACATTTCCACAGTAATAAGAGATTGCAAAATAACCATAACCCATAACCGCTTCTTTTTGCATTAATCGAAAAATAACTATTTTCATAATACATTTGACATTTCTACGTTTTATATGTTCGGAAGGCCTGTTTTATTATCTAAATTATTCCATAACTATATCTATGACTTCGTATTCTTCTGGCGACATTTTTACCTGATTATCTTCTCCCGACATATCCTCCAACAAAAATACTACACTCCGACATCGTCTTCTTTGTTCAACATGCAAGTACAACAGTTAACACGCGAGAGCCTGTGCTTGTTTACTTGTTAGGTACTATCTCGTGTTATTCATCTGCTAGTAGATATCTGCTCTGCTCTCTAGCAAGGCAGACCTGAGTATATCCGGTCAAGAGATCTAGTACAATATTGAGAGATATCGGACGCCCCAGGTTTTCAACCGGTCTCTGAGGGGATAGTAGCGAGAGACCAGAGCGACAGACAGGTTATCTCTGCGTGCGGGCGGCTCGCCTGCGCCAGTCGAGAGGAAAGATAAAATTAGAATGAAGTCTATGTGCGTGGTTGAAGCATTGTTCTGGCCGACAAGGAGCTCTGATGAAGCCGACCTTCCCTCCTCATTGTTCCCTGGTAGTGTACCCAGCCTGCACCGCGTGTGGAAACAACCACCTTCCTAGCTTATTATTTATTCAGACTCTCCGCGCAAAGAAAGTGCTTTCTTCGCTGCTCCTTATTGATTATTTCTACTTTCAGAAATTATGTCGGCCTAGTAAGATCGCTTCTCCTTCTTGAGCGGAGTAAAAATAACTGTCTAACATTCTCTGACATGTAGCAGCTAAAATTTATCATGGTTTATTACTGTCGTCATACTAGGAACAATACAAGTATTTGGTAAAATAATAATTGTGTAGATTTCGTTACATTGAAGTCATAAAATAATGGAATGTTGTTATTGCCATGCCAATTCCAACTAAACGACGCTAGTTGTAAACTTTAAAAAGTGTTATGACTTAACAATAGTAACCTAAACGATGTAGAAGAGTGCCAAGCCGACTATAAAAATATAAACTTAAAAAATTTGTATCCCTTGGGTATGTATTATGTAATATTTTAGTTAAGACTTCTCCACTTTGCTGTCGTTTTTTGTCGTTAAATTTGTTGTTTAGTATTAAGTCTCAAGGCGGCCGCCTACCCCACGCTTCAAATGCGTTGCAACGTGTTCGTAAACAGGGTTTTTCTACGAAAATATTCTACATGTGCCCATTGTGCCAACGTAAGAAAAGAAAGTTCAGACAAGGTCGGAACCTCATTGTTAAGACGCCACGTTAATTAAAATCACGGTTTCTAAGCCCTCCAACATGACTAAGAACAGCCTTTACAGCCTTTGTACTTCAAACTGTACTAACCAGATGTATGCGAAACTCAGATTGCGACCTGCACTGAACTTAGTTGCAGACTTTCCACCTGTAAAATCATATGGTCACCGCTTAGTGTCCCATAGTAAAAATCGTTCTGCGGGAACCCTGCACGCTAGTTCAGCGCTTGGCTCGTTGAGGCGACGTGGCATTTGATGCGCGCTTCAAGGTCGACCTTACTGCTCCGTCGCTTCTGAACCTCTCCAAGCAGGTCGGCGGCGCCAATAACGTGTCATTTCATTGTAAATGGCTCATAAATGGAGGAAGTCAACAAAATGTTTGAGTTACAGCAATTAACTGTCGACAATGTTTTGTGGAAGTTAGGAAGTGCTGTGTGATTTACAAACTGCGTTTACAATAATATAAACAATCATAAATTACTAAAATAACAAAAATGTTAGTACTACTGTTTACAATTAACAGTATGTTAATTCATATCAGTAACAAAGTTATTGTAGTTGCAATTTCATTTAGCGATTTGTTTATTTGATGTGATTACTGACAGAACAGCAGAGAACTGTGTCCACATGGCTTGCAGTCATCAAGTTCAAATATGGAATCAAAGTTAGAATTATTTAACTTCCGAATGTATCAATTTTCAATATAACCGTTTTAAATTAAAATAATTTTAGGTAAACATTTTGGAAGAGTACTTTTATGTAAACAACTCCGTAATTTTTTACTGATATTTAGTATCTGAAATATACTTTAGGTGTCCATTTCAGGAAATAAACTTTTGTCTTTTTATGTTTTCCGTCGCAATACTGCCTAAGATCTCTTTTAGTTTGGAAGGGTTAGTTTTAAAATTAGTCCATTGAAAATTAATTCATATTTAACAATGATTTCTCGTCTCAACTCCGTAGCTGCCCTTTAGAAAAGAGTTCTTTTTCGCTTCACAATATACTTAATATTACATAAAAAAACCTGTAACGTTCCTAATAAAAATAAAACACTACTGTACTGCTCAAGCAAACGTATTTGCAAATTGACAACTACATTCATACGTAGTTTTCTAGACAAATGAACACAGAAAGTGATGTGATAAATGCGAGCTAGTATACGTTACACCAGCACACTTGTGTGTTCAGTAATCCCTGACCTCTCATTGCTTCTACGTCTTATTCCGGTATATGTTTATTTTAAATAACTGGGCTTATTTTCTTTGATACTTAATACATGTTTTGCTGTGCATTCTGCTGTGTCATGTTTGGAGAACGTAGTTTGTTGAACACTACACTATGAAGGAGTAAACAAATGCCTGTCACACAATTAAGCTCTACTTTTATGTTTCAAACATACAAGAAAAATTCACTGCATCGCTGGTTTAGTTATTATACATCACAAAATTACATTTCCTGTTTCCATGAATAGTTTCTGTTTATACTTATTAATCAAACCTAATAGCAAAAAATACAAAATCTCCTATACATAAACATTACTATGCTCCACCACTCTACTGGTTTCCGAGTAAAAATAACAAGCCTGGGTGGTTATGTACGATTTATCCTGAGATACAGAACCCCTTAAGTTACCTGATAATAACCTTCGTTTCGACTTGGAAAATTCAACAAATGTTTATTTCATTGACACAACACTGCTGAGTCACCTCAGATTCGGTTAGTCGTAGATTAACTCGAGTGTAGGCTAACTGAGCTATTTAAGATGGAAAAACATGTTATCCTTTTGTTTGTGTGTCACAATGTATAACATATGTACACAAGTGTTTCGTTTACGAGCAAAATAGTAAGTCCTCGGATCAGGAAAACAACTAATTTCTTTTTAAATAACTACATTTAGTTTTAATGTGACTTCTGTGTGTTTCTGCCCACATAGTTTACTTAGAGATTAATGTTCTCGGTGTATTCGTAACTGCAAAGCGATTATTTCGTCACAAATGAACCGCATTTTATGTTATATTTTATAGACTGCACAGACGAAACAGGCGTTTTATAATAAAAACTATATTAACTTCAAAACACTCTAGGGCATTATATATTGGTTCAAAATATCCTCTTCGTGTTTCCAACTAAGCCGCCGCCCAGCTGCGTGTCAGAGGCTGAGAAGTGATGGAACTATAAGGGCGACCTTGGAGCGCGCATCAAATACCGCATCTCGTCAACCAGCTAAGCGCGGTATTACCGCTCATAATTCCCGCCAATACATTGTTACTGTATGACTTCTCAGCGGTGGCCAGATAATTGTATTGGTAGAAACTCTGTAGCAAGGTTCAGTGCAAGTTGATCATACATCCTGTTAGTAGACCTATATTTAGAATGACGACAGTCTGGACAGGCCGTATATAGCTATACCGGAGGACTTAGAAACAGTGTTTTGATAAGCGTAGTGTATTTTCACAAAGCCATTTCGTTCTTACACGAAGGGCGTTTTCTTTAAGTAAGTTGACACAATGGAAACATGTCGAATAGTTTCGAAAAGAAAAAACTACAACGAACATTAAGTGGATTGTATGCGGCCCCCTTAAGTTAAAACTAATACGCACTACAAAATTAAGCTTTAAATGAGCATCTGTGTGTATTCCTGTACGTACGCAAATACAAATAGTGGAATCGCGACATTTAAACTTGATTTGTTCTTCCCTCTTCAATAAATGCTTCTGAAAAATGTCTACGTAACGTGTAATTTTCACTAAGTAAATGTTTGTAAGGCTTTCGAATAAAAATCGTGCAGAGCTACGGTATTTCCTTCATTGTTGTTTGTGAAAATGTGTACATAAGCCAATAATTTGTATATTATTTTTAAACTCAACAATGTGTTTCAAGTGCAAACAATTTTTACTACAGCTGTTACTTTAGTTCAAGTAACTGTTTGCCATACTTGGCAAAACATTCATTGTTCACTAAAAGTCAAGAATATGGCGGTAGTTTTTGTAGATGCGTTGGTTCGTGTATTTGATTTTTCTTCTCAGGTTTCAACATAGCTACGTCAGTGACTGGCAAATAATAAAAAATCCCGAGTGCTCGCCTTTGAATTATTCAAGCGGTTTATTAATTCACTTCTCTGATAAATTTAAAGTGTCATATTTCATATTTTATGCGTGTATAGTCAGCTCACGATATCAAATTTAATGTAACCAAAAAAATTTTACTGAAAACCCCTTTGAAAATATTTGATGCTTTTGATGTGTTTGCACAAATACCGCGTGTATGAATAAATCTATCGTCGTTAGCCTACAAGAAAATCAATGCAAACGATTGAATACAAAAACATGCTCTTGAATTTTTTTTCGGTTCAGCCGATGTCTTAATATCATGAATTATGTATCGTAAAACCGGTTATCATTGCAAGTTCACAGGCCTAACGAACTCATTATCCTTCTTCTAGTTTAAGACTAAAGGCAAGGTTCATTTATACAATTAGCTGATCAACTATTAATTTCCGTTATGTATGCGTGAATAATCTTCTTACCTTAAATACCAATTAAGAGAGACTTGCGCCATTCTTTTTCAAATCAACCATCTCACTTTATATTTACAATCGACAACTTTATTAACAAATTTTAACTAAATACAAACATACTGACGTTGAAACTTCTTGGATAAAATTCCCAGTAAAAATTATTTTCAAGCTACTTAGACCTATATGATGGCAAAGGCGTACAATACTGAAATATAAATAAATACAATAAAGAAAATATTTAAATAATCACAAATGACATTACATGTAACCCTCCTACTGAACTTGGTCATTGTGCTACAGAAATGATTATTTAGCGTTGCGTGTTTTAGTACACATATTCCAGGTTTATACACGACACGCAATATTTATTATAAATATGTGTAATTATAATGGTACATCGGGTATTACAAAAACTCTGGCACATAAAACCAGTTTGTAATTTACTTGAAGTAAACGTAACACGTTAGCACGGAACCAGAGCTTTTTCTAGTTCCCAACAACACACTCCGTAGTATGCAAAAATGCATCCTGCAGTATGCAAAAATGCATCCTGTAGTATGCACAAATACACTCCATAGCGACACATACCTACACTCAATAGTAAGTAAAAATGTCACGATGTGGTAGAAAGTTGTTATCAACCAAAAAGGAATAAATGTTACTTATCTTATATCTGTCCCTAATATTACTCTTCCTTCGTCATATATGTTTGCTGTACAAAACATTTCTTCTAAGGACATACACTTCCTCCAGATCCGTGGAAATACTCATTAGTAATGTGAGCATTTGTTACTAGAATGCTTCAGTATAAATAACGTAACAAAGAATAGCTCTGTGTTAATTTTAAATAATTTGTCATATAATATTAAATAGCGCAAGCAGTAATAAATCCGATGATTCTGGCAGTCTCATTACTCGTATGAACCGAACAAACACTTTTATACATGTTTACTGGTGACAATATTACACAAACATGTTTAACTGCAGTGAATTAACTAACAAAATTTGTTAGCCTAACTCTAAATAAATAAATAAAATGTTTTGTGACAAAAAATGCCTTTCCATTCTCCATTAAACGAATAGTCCTGGCCGCTGGTAGATTTGTATGTTAAGGCATTTAAGTGGCAAAAACGCATAATTTTATATTTGTACAACATAGTGTTAGATCGGACGGGAAAAAGAAGAAGAAACGCCAAGGTTGTAGAAATATATCCCACTTGAGATAACGGTGAACGAAAACTACAGTTGAGCACAATAAATTTAAGATGAAGGTCTTACACCTTGTGTTTCATTTTTTTTAACGAATCAAAATATTTTCATTACAGTTACAAGAAACTTTAATTTTAAATACTTATAATGACATACGTACCGTCTCCGAAGTGCCAAGCATATATACACTATTTGAAATTATGCCTATAATCTACTAATTGCGTTACGATAATTATTACATAACAAATGTTAGGATTTATGAGTTCATCGTCTGGCAATTTACTTTACTAAATAGCTATAATTACTTATTTAAAATACTAATCCTGAACAACCAAAATAAATTTAAAAACTACATTGTGGATTGTGAAGTTCCATTTTGCGCAAACAAGTTTTATTTTTTAAAATTTTACTACAGAAAAAAAAAGCATTTCTAGGGAATATTTTTTGCCAATCTCTATTGAGTGACTGTAACGCCGATATTTCATGCAATTATCTGCGGTGCATGAAATATACTTATACGATATCTTCGTACGTAGTTGCCAAAATTATTGCGTAAGATTGCTGTTTGTCATGACGTACTAATTTTTAAAATACCTATATTCCATTATAACGTTTTGCAGTTCATAAGTGTATCATATGCCCTATTACTTAGCCTCTAATTATATGATACACTTTACGTATGTTTAAATAGGTAGCAGTCGAGGCTGTGGACTTAACAATCATTACTCCTGAATGTCGAGGACCTTGCACTGGACTTGATAACATTAGTTAGGTGGTTCCCGATGCTTCTGAAAACCTTCTTACCTATTGTAATAATAATTATAAATAATATTTGTTCCTATCTCAGACATTAACTTGTGAGTACGGTACAATATATACACCGTAATTGATACTTAGGTTGGTTTGTTCATGTTTAAAAATGGCAGGAAAGTATAAATTATCTCAATGATAAAGTTACTAGGGCTCATAAAATGCTCACATTATCACAAACCACTGATAACTAAGTATCCCATGCTCCGATTGGTAATTTAGTAATTAATGATTCGCCTTACTCGATTGGAAAAGCGTCGAGTGCTTTATTTTTGGCAACGCCCATTATGTGATATAAAGTAAATACTAAAATAGTCATCATATTAGCCTATAATTAGGTTCACACGAGCATCTACTTAAAGCTGCAAGTCGCCTAAATTACAGGGCTGGTAGCACACTAGGCGTTACACAAGACATCAATGATTTAAGACGAAAAGAGCAAAATGAGCATAGGTCGTGTTCCGAAAAGCATTTTTTTATTAGTAACTAAACGGTCATGTTTCCGGCATAGCGTACTAAAACAATGACTATTCGGTCGAGTCATACTAAATTACCAATGACTAAATTGCCAGTTGTAGGACTGTCGTAAATCACCCGCTCTCCCCTCTTCCCCTGCCAAAAGAATCACTTCCCCTCCCACATGAGGAAGTGGTGTCACGTGGTCAGCGATACGGTTCATTCTACTGCAAGGTTAGCAAGTTCAATGTTGTTACTTCGTCAATGAACTTCCTGCCTCGGCTATGTTCGGTTCCGCTCCCGAACAACTCTACCCACAAGCGCCAGCACACATTTTGACCCCACACCTACACCAGGTCGACTGCTGATAGAAATTATCCCTCGGCAAAATTATTAATGAGAAGTTTAGTTATCTCAGTAGCACGTAGCAGATACAAACGACGTTATCAATCGTTTCGAAAGAGAGACAAGACGAGCAGTGGGTGTTGCAATGGGTATGTGGGGCATCAGGACTCACCCCCACCCCCACCATACCTTTTAAAGCACAGTTTATCGTTGAAACATTACAGTTATTAAGTGGTATATTCAATGTCTCGGTTAGTAAACTCCTTAAATAGCACAGTTTTATATACTAAAATGCAAATTTAACTGGGGCATGATCCCCGGACCCTCTATGCACAAAACCCGGAGGTGTACCCCCTCCCATTGTAAGGAGAGAAGAAAACAGCCTACCATCGACACGTGATCCACGCCGCAGACTGGACTGGATGTGAAGGAATGGTCGCCTGGACATGGCGACACGACATATGTGACCATCGCCTGGTCCCGACAAGCTTCAGATAACTCGCTAGTCACTAGTTACTGTCTACATACACTACCTGCCTCACACTGCATTAGCCTAGCCTGCATCACCGCGCTGTAATCAGGAAGCCTTTCAAACCACGCGCCTTACCCACCACGTGGCGTCCTCCTGCACGCTAGCGACACTCTGCCTGCCATCTAGCGGCGAGCGACTCAACTACTACCTGCCGGCCTCGCTGCTCGCCCGGTATTTATGCAGGCCCGCCAACATAACTACATTTCCTAACTTTAAACATTTATTACACTTCATGCTTCGGCTAACAATTACGTAATATTTGGAAATAACCAAAACGTATTTACCTATGCAGATATAGGCACACGTTGAATAAAACACCAGTATAAATTTGGGTTACACAATTCTTAAGAAAACAACTGGACTTGGTTACTTCTAATATGTTTATATTCAAAGTTATATGCAGTCACGATTACACAAAATCGAGGCAATTTCTCGCACTAGATGAACCGTATCAAACGTAACTATTTCAAAACAATTATTTAAATTTTTAAGTTAACCGAAAATAGTTTTTTTATTTAAATTAAAAATTGTAAAGTTATTCATACATGACATTAAATAGTGTAGCAAATTAACAACATATTTTTTGAAAATTAACTTTCAGTCAGCTTATCTCTAAAGCCTAATACACAGAACCTAATTTGACCGCTATTAAATTCTTATTATAATTTAAATCTCAACTTTTCTTGCACCTCAACACTACTATATAAGAATAAAATAGCTGGGGTAGGGAAGGCGACATCCCAATGTACGACTTGCATGCCGAGCTTTAGTTCATACTCAGCGTTGAGAAAGTTCGTCAACAACGTACAATAACAATCAAGAATTACATTTATAGCTATGTTTAATAAAGGCAGTTTAATGAGGATAAGTTCTTTTTAGGTACAACTTTAATTTTAGATGATTTTTACATGTAGGTCGTTCGGAATCAAGTGAGCACTAAAACTTTAACCTTTGAAAAAACATCACTAGCCGCTACTGTATATGATTCAACATTAACTATAGTTCCCTTTCTACTTGTATGGTTGGCAGCGAAATTACGCAATATAGTTACGCTGTATGTTCCATAAAAATACAAGAATACAGAAACTAAATCAACCGAAATGAACATAATTATATGTTATATAATTAATACACATTTTTTATCAAACTCTGTATATATTCATACTGGCTGCACGATTTATCTTACACACGCAAACATCAACTGACGTGTCCAGAAAGGTTAGACATATCCCGTCGTTAGCCGTTAAGCGCGGAAATATACAAGTTGGGTGAAAATAGAACATTAGCAGGGGTTTTTTAGTGCTCACTTTATTCCGAACCGCAAATACTTAAGCTTACATCGTATAAAATGAACTGGCTGATTTAATTTTACATCAATCAATAGAGTCCGTGCATTAATTTAGATTCTGATTATTGCAAATAAAAAAATCCGTTTCTTCAATTCCTCAACAAGTTAAATAAATAAAAGGATGTTATTGTCGATACATTAAATGCAGTGAACAAGTGTATTCTACACCCAACAATAATACACGTAAATGTACCGTGAAATGAAAGTTTCAAAAGAAAATAAATTATTTCAAGATGAGGACCATCCATCTCTCTTTACCGACCATGTCATAAGCACACTGAGTATTACTGAATCTACAGACGTTAAATTATATATTCACTTCTCCCAATTAAATTATTCACTTGACATACTCAAAGTGAAAAATGTAAGTTTCTATTTAATTGCAACTGTATAACTTGATACAAAGCTCACTTTTTACAGAAGGAAAATGTCCCATTCAAGTTCGCCCTTATAGCACCTTCACTTGTGAGTCTGTAACGCGCAGGTAGGCGGTAAGCTATAGCGTCACACGATTATGCAAGTACTGCTTAGGTACAACCAATACCAACACTGTTTGAATGTCGCGTTTCTGGTTTCGTAACATTTTAAAATATAATTGATATTTTCTTCAAGTGCACTATGGGAAATTAACAATCATAAGACTTGTAATTATTTATTATTATAATATTTAAATATTATATTTAGAATTTCAAAAATTCATTTAAGTGGTAATACTTATTTTTATACCAAAAAATTACAGTCGTGAGTTGATAGCAAGGGTTATAAAGATGACAGTAATCGGATGAATGAAGTGAATAGGTTGTAACGGCGATCTTTGGTATAACTGGTTATACTTGTGATTCCCACAACTAGTTGTTAATTGTTAGGTTGTGTATACTTTGACGTAGGTCATAGTGATGGATATAATTGATCTACCCTCTTACGTTTATGACTGGGCGAACACTCTGAGCCCTTAAGTCTCCGGGTTCCCATTTACGTGGTTTTTGCGAACATTATTCTTTAAATTATAGAACGGAGCAACATCATCACATAACAATGTTGACATTTTTTTTTATTTATAGCCAAATAATTTTATAAATGAAACTTTTTAATAATTTTGATTAATTATCGCTTTAATGAAATGTTTTTGAATCGATAGTGTAACGTTGGTGATTCCCATGCTCAGGCGAAGACGACACGAGTTCACAGATTAGAGCTTTCCTTCACTTTTATTACATTCATCAATATACAATATACACAGAATTCTTTATGCAGAAGAAAACAAGTCACTGTAGCACCGACCTTCATCTTATAACGGTACGTAATATTTAATTTACTCCTGCACAACCAATATTCTACAACTGAAACACTGGCCACCGAACCTACAACCATTCTCATCGCCGCACATCTTTCTTCTACCTCCCGCTTCCCTTCTTTATGGCGTGACTTCGCTTCGGCCAATCAGCTATTTCCAGCTATAGGGGTTCTTATAATGCGCCTCGACGGTCATTGGCTGCTATCCCCACCTGACAATAAACCACCCCATAAGGCCAATTGATTGACTGATAAAAAAAACGGAAAAATTGAACTATGCATTAAAAAGGATAAAAAAATAATAGAAAGTATTTGCGCTTGTTACTATTCTGTTCAACAATTAAAAATATTAAAATAGGCTACATTACAATAGTAATAAAGAATTATAATTCCTTTCCTTTAAAAAAGTACGCTACATAGTGGAAAAAATTTCCCACAAATATGTAATATTTTTACCACATTGGTCCATTTTTTAATTAAAAAATAACAATAAAAATAGCATAAATAGGGACCCATTACTAAACGGTGTACTGAGTGACGTCACAAATCGAGGTAAGTGCATCGAGTCTGAGAAACGTTAATTTTGTCTATGTCAGAAGATAATAGGATGTAGAAATTATGTATATTTTTAGTTATTGTCTACACGTTACATATGACATCAGTTGCAGCAAGTAATAGCCTACATGTAAATATTCACCAGACTTGGGATAAACTATTTAAAATATTAACGATTAAAATTAATCGTTAAATATTGTGGTAACTTTTTAAATTAATCGTTACTTTCTAAACTAGCCCATTTAAAGCTTTAATCGTTAAAAGTATTGGCTAGCGATTTAATTAAAGTAACGAGTTCGTTTCTGCAAACCGATGAATGCACTAGAAAATAACTGGATGGTTCTCGGCCCAACACCGACACACAAAACATTAAAAATAGCATTTTCTACACAAATGACACCTAGCACCTGCTACACGATGCTAGTTGAGTAGGTGGTGCCACAGTCGCGTTTGTCTCGACCAGCAGAAGTGAAGGAACATACGAAGAGCGCTGTTTACTTTGCGGCGCACAGAGTTTGTAAACATTACGTTAACTTGTTATTTGGATGGCTTTTATTTCTAACTTTTGCTATGCCACAGTGACCGGGAATTTCTTTCTTTTTTCAGAAACTGAACGAAATAGCAATTCACTTTATGGTTTTCAAGGTGATAAAATAAAGAATTTCTTGGTAATGTGGTCATACGTGTGTAACGTTGTATTATTCCCCACACACATTTTTGGGACACCAACTTTTAACTTTAATCTGTTAATTTTCTTTCAACTTTAACTTTTATCAGTTAATATTTTAAAAATTAACTTTTAACTTAAATTAGTTAATTTTTTAAGGAATTAACTTCAACTTTAATCAGTTAGATTTTTTTGTTAACTTTCCCAAGTCTGATATTCACGTACCAGAATCCTTACATGCTATTCATATCTTACAGAACACCGTGTTTATTAAATGTTCTGCTCTTACATTCCGTTACTGCTCCATGCTGAGCACAAATCAACGTCACTAGATCTCAAAGAACTGACTACATATCTCCACTACATGCAGAATTTAAATAACTGGCTCCCTTGAGATAAAATGAACCTCTGCAGTCGCGCCCAATTATTAGTCATGATAAACGACTTTTTTTTTTGCCGCCTAATATATAACCGTTTTTACATCACTCTTGTAGTGTAGAATATGTTAGACCGTATACACGAAATATTTGTCTGAATTTAAAATGTATCCAGGGGTGTCATTTAAAGGGGGAGGGGGGAGGGGGGGACAAATGCCCCTCCCCTCCATGGATTTAGAATTTTAAGTGTGTAAAATATATTTTCTTTGTATTTTGTTGTTTAAATAATGCTAACTTAAGCACATACAACTGAAGTTTTATTATTAAAGTTTTTAATTTATACATACTTAATTAATAAAAACGATGCAACAAGGTCAATGTCACCAAAAAAAATCTCACTCCCCACCCCCCCCCCTCGGCCAAGAAAAACCTGAAATGACGACCCTGTGTATTATGTGTTATACGTTGTGTATACATCATAAAATGTTTATAATAATACATAAAATATTTTGAAGTTATTTGTGACCGCAAATGTTGGGCCCGTTCCAAATTTTACTCTTCAATTAGCAGACAGTTTCTTTATCAAACGATCAACTAGGGAATATATATAAAATAGTGATTATCGAGATATACTTGACATGCAAGACATACTAGGAACGGTAAATAAGCTGCATTTTAAAAGTCGGGCAAGACACAAGTATAAAGTCAAAATAACTGTCACCTATTATTCAGAAACCAGTCTGCTTTGTATAGCATACGCTCCACAAAATAAAAAATTCCATTCAAACAAATTCGCGCGGGAAATAGCGTTCGGATTCATAGACTTGAATGCCACCTGTACTCAATTCTCACAACTAATCGAGCGATCGATAGACTGTGTTGATACACGGCTCAGAGCTCCCTCAACTCGATTGCGATATTCGGGATTTTTCCACAGCATTATTTGCTCAATAAAATATTTTCTACGCGAAAACGTACATTCCTTTGTTTAAGAACACTAGGTATATACTTTTATATATTTGTGGATTAATATGGATTGTAAAATTGTAGTAACAGTCTGTTTAGTGTAAAAAAAAAAATAGCATATTGTTGTTAATATTATTATCGGCACAGTAAAAATATTACTGACATAACATTAGCCAGTAAATGTGTATTAAGTCATAACATTTGCAGGATTACTTAAATTCTTCCCACATGTATTTATAAAACGCTTATCCATCATCCAGCTTGTAGTAAATGTAATAATGTGATACTTCTTCGGAAAACATGTAACTGTCGAGGTATATGGTTTCAACAATATAAACACGAAGTTATAAGCATAGGTTTTTGCTAATCATACTTTCCTCGTAGTGGGTGCAAATTAAGGGTGTTCAAGTGCGACAAAATCATAATTTTATATTTTTATGAAATATCGCTAATTTTGTAGACGATGCGTGTGGGCGTAGTTTCATCTCACAAAACAATTTTCGCTCGCATAGTTTTCTCATAACGGTGCGGCAAATTCAAAATGTGCATGTTCTGCTGCCATGGAAATAGTGAAAACCAGTTGACGTATGTAAGTAAAATAATTCACAGTGAAATAACATGCCATGGGATATGTAATAAAACATTGAGAAACATCCCACGAAATAGTTTTATATATTTTAAAAAGTGTTGAATTTTGTACATTTTTTTTTACTTTTGTGATTTTTCAAAAAACTCAAAATATGGAACTGTGGGTTTTTTAATGATTTATTGCATAGCTAATGGTATGTATATTCACAGTGAATAGTTTCGCTTAAGTAGATTGATTGGTTTTCACCTATTGTATGGCAGCAGAACAAGCAAATTTTGACTTTGACGCACGGTTATGAGAGAACTACGAGAGCTAAAATTAGTTTGTAAGAGGAAACTACACTCACAAGTATCGTCTACTAAACTAACGATATTTCATAAAAATATAAAATTATGATTTTATCTCACTCGAACACCCTTAACCCTGGAAGTTAAAATAGTTTACGTAATCTAGGAATATGAAATAATAATACGGAATTAGACGTATGATACACGAACTATAGAAAAGAGAGGCCTAAGTCAGCGAGTATGCCTGTATGTTGTTCACGCTAAAGTGAGAACTTATTAATTTTTTCTTTCAGCGGTTTTGCAGCCACTTTTAACTAGTTTTTATATCAAAACTTCCAAGTATCTAAATACCAGTGTAAACGTTTCACTGCGATCAAAATTAAACATATACGGTCCCAATTAAAATATTTCTTATTGAGTGCTCACTTTATGGTGAACAGCCTATACCCAGTTTAATCACATTGGGGAAAATTTTTCCGAGACGTATTTCTGACGTAAAGATAAAAAATAGTAGACGTTTTCAAAATCTCACAAAACGATGAACGATGTAACAAAATTCAAGTCAGCTTTGTATGTAGTATATGTACCAAGTTTGAGGTATATGTGTGCCAAGTTTGGAGAAATTCTGAAAAATATTTCCTAAGTTAAGTGATACTATTCTAAAGATATGTGTCCGCCATTTTGAAAATATGCACACAGGATAAACAAAATACATAATTCTCAAGTCAGCCTTGTATGTAGTTTACGTAAGTTCGATGAAATCCTAAATTACAGTTATTAGGATATCTAATTTGATCAAAAAATGTTTAAATGGCCGCCAATTTTAAATATGAACATTGGGTAAATGAAATATATAAAAGTCAAGTCAGAGTTCAAAGTTTGATGAAATTCTGTCCACTGGTTCAAAAGTTTTTTACGGGGAGAAACACGCACACACACACACACACATGCACACACAGACACCTACACAGGTCCACACTCACAGAAAAGTGATCTCATAAACTTCCTTTTTCCTTCCAAAAGTAGACTAAAATACTGACAAGTACCTTTAAAAAAACTAACTGGGAAATAAATGATAAATGACTACTTCAGACACTTCTTTTACACCCAAAAGCAAACAGAACGATTTATATAAACGAGTTAATACAAGTTATTTTAGCCTACTTCCCAAAGGAAAAAGTAGGTTTATGAGATCATATTTCTGTCTGTTTCTCTCTCTCTCTCTGTGTATGTGTGTGTGTGGTGAGAGTGTCCGTGTGTGGTGTGTATGTCCATGTGTATGTGTCCTGCCCTAAAAACTATTGAAGCAGTAGTCCTAATTTCATCAAACTTTGTATACATATAAAACTTAATAACCTAACTTGACCTTTAAGTATTTCGTTTACGCCCTTTTGATATTTTCAAAATGGCAGCCAATTTCATATTTTTAACATAGTATTATATACCTTAGGAAATATTTTTCACCATTTCATCAATCTTGGTACACGTATACTACATACAAATCTAACTGTACCTTTGCGCATTTTGTTCATCCTGTTTTCATATTTAAAAATGGCGGCCATTTGTATATTTTTAGCGTAGTATAACATATCTTAGGAAGTATTTTTTCAGAATTTCATCTAACTTGGTATGCATATACTACATACAAATTTGACTTGACTTTTGAGTTTTTCGTTTATTCTATGTTCATATTTTCAGAGTGGCGGACATTTTCATATTTTTAGCATATTTTAACATACCTTAGGAAGTATTTTTTAATAATTTCCCCAATCTTGGCACATAGATACTAGCCTACATACAATGAATGCTACCTTGACATTTGCGTATTTCGGTCGTTCTGTGTTTGTATTTCCACAATGATGACCATTTTCATAATTTTAGCATAGTATTACATACTTTAATAAATATTTTCCAGAATTTCATCAATCTCAGTACACATATACTACATAGAAAGCTGATTTGACTCATGTATATTTCGTCTATTCTGTGTTTATGTTTTCAAAATGGTGGCTATTTATATATATTTTAGCATAGTATTACACATCTTACGGTTTTTTAGAATCACATTAAACTTGGAACATATATAAATTTAGTACATACAAGTTGACTTTACTTTTGTGCATTTCGTTCATCCAGTGTTCATATTCTCAAAACGGTGGCAGCCATATTTATATTTTAGCATAGTATTTTTTGCATGATATAATATGCCATAAATAAAAAATATTTTTAGTGAGTTCATCAAACTTGCTACACACATTCATCGTAGCATACAAAGTTGACTGACTTTTCTATATTTCGTTTATCGCGTGTTCATATTTTTATAATGGTGACCATGTCTGCGTTTTGCGTGATAGGACATTATTTGGGGAAATATGTTCCCGAATTTAATTTATCTCGGCACTTATATTCTAGTTAGGCTTAGTTAGTAGATTGGAAATGTGTGTATTTTGTTCATCGTTTGGCAATGTTTTATAATATGTGGCAATTTTTATCTTTATTATAGAAAGGCATCTCCGAATTGTTTTTCCTCGTTTTAATCAAACTGGGTACGGTAGTAAGCTGACATATTTTATACATATTTCGTTCATCAAATGTCTTAATTACAATTATTACTCAATATTCCTTGATGCACGTAAACAAGTGTGGGTTAACTTGCACCCACTTTGAGGCAAGTAAGCTTGTCAGTTACGCTGGTAATGCCTTGTTTTTTCGTGAAAGCTGAAGTGATGTTTGAAGACAGTTATACAAGAACATAAACCAAACTGTTTATAACAGACAGTATAGCTGACTTTAAAGACCCAGACAGGATTACAAACGCGACAGAGGTAAGCTACCATAATTACTCCACAAATATCTCCTTTAAGTTTTCTCCATGTTTATTTCTACATCACAAAAATTAGGATGATTTCGTAAAATAAATTTCATAAATTTAGATTTTTCTCGAATGCTCCCTGCAACCAATGCTTTAAGGTTTTTTGTTCTTCTATTTTAAATTATCTTACAAAAACTTCTATATATGTTAAAACTGATGAGAAGTGAACAGATACTTCCTAAATTTCACCAATGCCGTACCCAGAAACGTTATTAAGTGTTTCGAAAATAACCCCTTTAAAATATTAACAGATGTAAAATGTGTTTTCACGAGATCCTCAAAACTAATTGAACATGCTGAGCTTTTGCTGAGCTATTTTCGTGTACTTTACACGTACTGTATTGTCTAAAAACTTATTTCACGTTTTCTTTTTCTTTTAGGAACTGAGTCCTCAGAGGAAGAAAAATGTGAAAACGTTATCACAAAGTATGTTTTCAGTATCCAAGCCCAGCGTATTAAAGGAGTGCTTTCTGCTTCACAAAATCGTTTTAAGATGTGCAAAAAAATAGCTGAGGTGAAAGCGGATGGTGTATAATGAAATGTTGACGAGAGGCGTGTAGAAGATGAGTGACGGGAATAAAGCGAGGTGGGTGAAATATGGCGGTGAGGGTAAGGAGATGTGAGAACAATTGACAGGAGAAAGTAAGTGAAGTTATGGCGGTTTTGTTTGAAGTAGATTTCACTATGTTGACTTTATTTTTTCAAGACTGTAGGCCTAAATACTATGGTTTAAGCTAGTTATGTAATTAACGACATTTCTGATATTGTCTTGGAAAACTTAACTATCATGGCAAAAACAATGCAAACAAAACTGCCAAACAGATATTTGTGTAATCAGCCCTCGTTGAAGCTTGATATAATAACTCTCGCATAAAGTACAAAGTGTTAAAGGCAGAAGAG
Organism: Medauroidea extradentata; assembly: GCA_003012365.1. Lineage (NCBI taxonomy): Eukaryota > Metazoa > Arthropoda > Insecta > Phasmatodea > Phasmatidae > Medauroidea > Medauroidea extradentata. The sequence goes on from PNEQ01128608.1 coordinate 44,307, forward strand.
GAAAATATGTCTGGCTGACGGAGGAAGAAATGAGTGGTTATTTACTTAATTTAACCAGGCATGCAGCGTCTATACGTTTACGACGACGGAAGGGAATTTCAGAAATTACAATAACCTGAACTCATGTTCAACGATACACCTGTGTCAGGCCTTTTATTATACAATTTCATTGCAGAAGCCTCATCAGAAAATTCGCGTCTAATGGAGTTTTGACTTGACTGTTAATATATGAACAATAATTTCATCACTGCAGGCAACAGAATACGTCACTAATATTCCCCATTCTTGTCGTATACGAAACAACAAGCAGATAACCTCATCTGATTACTTGCATATTTTCAATACACGCTAATGTTAAGTATAATATACTACTCCCAATCCCCGAATTTGCCCACTGACAGAAACTTTTATTCACAACGCGTCGTGCATATGTTTTATTGTGCACAACTCGCTTAGGGTATATATTTTGGTTAATGGACAAATTAAAATACTTTAAAGACACGTTGTGTGTATTGCGATAAGCGCAGTACCAGAAGCTATTTATTTATCGCCATGTGGACACTAGTATCGTCGTAGGAATTGTGGCCTCACTCACAACCCTCTGCTGTTACATCAGGTAGCTGAGGTTACGCTACTTTAGGTTATTGATAAAAGAAAAATGCTCGGCACGTGTTGTGCGTACATTGAAAATACACGGAAAGCGATCCTGGAGAATGTCTCGAAAATTGCACGTGATGTTTGTTTCCTTTTTTTTTGCAAAATTGAGTAAACGTTTACGACTAAATGCTACGTATAACTTCTCACGACTTACAAGAGTTTTCACAATGTCCTGATGACATAAATTTTCTCCATGAACTATTGTATTCCTGTACATTTATTTGCTTTCATTACTTGTAAGTTTCAAGAACAGTGACATTTCGACTTTGACATGTCATTATGCTAAAAAATTCGCTCAGCAGTAATTAATGCCTGAGAGTTGCCGAATTTCCTGTGCAAATAGAAATTAATTAATTTTCTGTTGTTGAGTAACTTCTACAAATACTTTTAAATTTTGTTATTTTGTATGTTTTTTTTTAACACTGGATTAATAACAATTGTGTGGACGGATACGCCAGAATGAATTGCACACGCGATCCTGGTTTAAAAACAATTATTACCAGATGATAATTCAAATGTCTCGCAGAAGTTATACACGTTTCTTGTGCATGTACGTATGCATGCATAAGTTGCACTCTGAAACACTTTCACTGCCCCAACAAAAAGTCTGAATGTAAGCAAAATAGCTTTCTCGCAAAGGAAATTTCTGTTTAAAAATTACAGTAATGGTAACAAAAATTATAAAGATCGTTTATTTGAAACATTATTTCCCAAGAAAACTTTTTAAAGAAAAATATGTGACACGTGAGTTTCTCATATTGGATTTGCTGTAAGGCAACATTTCTTTACCGCAAGCTAAATTCCTTTGCTGCGAGGTTACTTAAAAGTGGCTCAAATCAATGCAAATATTTTGTTAATGTAAAGAAAGTGTTGTAGAGTGTACAGACTCGATGAAGCCAGAGGGGTTGACAGTATGGTCGAAGGCTTGAACATAATATTGAAATCAGCTCGCCGCATTAACATGCATATAGCAGCGTAGAGCTGGACGAGGGGTGGTAATGAAATGCCGCCCCTATGCGAGCTAACTTCATCCAAGTTTGTCGGCGACGTGGCCGGAAACTGAGGGCGGAAATGGCGGAGGCTGGATGCACGGAGCTCGATGATAACGCTGCCGAGTTTCAAGAAACTACTATAATCCATCTAATTGGATAAAACGTCAGTAATTAACTTAACATGAGCAAGCGCTTTCCATTTCCGGCGGCTAGCAGTTTCCTGGCCGACTAGTGCTTCTGATACTCACGATCAATAAACACGAGCTGACACAAATAGCAAGCCGTCAATATATAAATAATTGACTACGCTGGTGTTAACAGAGACAAAATATGAAGTAGCGTTCACATACGATGAATTAATTAGACTTAAGATGCAGCGTCTCCTGTTATTGAGGGACACTGTGCACGCATTTAAATGTTAACCGTTTATTTTAATTCTGAAATGATGATTTACATTTTGGGAGCTTTATTCAACCAGCAGACATGCTTATATTTCTGCTGGTACCTTACTGTTATAATGTAGTGGCATATTTTAAATATATCATCTCGGACACAGCTTGAGAAACGTAGACACATGAACATTGAAACTTGTTCCAGTGTCTACCATCTATAGAATTCCATAGATGAGAAAATTTATGTAATTGTTCATTATGCGCCAAAATTATCACAACGGTGGTTTTTACTGATAATATTCTGGAAATTAAGTATCTCTCAAAAAATTAATAATCTTGAAGTTAACTTTAGAATATACATCTATCAGAGGCCACTTGGAGCACAGATAGCGCGAACTAAAAAACTTAAATTACAAATAATTAAGGAATTATCTTTGTAAACTGTACAAAATAAATATTTCTACAAAGGTTTTATAAATGCAGCAATGGGAACTATGTACGACAAGAATAACTATATAATGCAGTATTTGTGTTGCGTTAATATGTAACACATTTTCAGATTAAATTCCATCACAAAAACATTTAGTTATAATAACCACGATTAAACTAACAAACTACTACCGTAAATATTAAAAATGCAGTTCATAATATATAGATATCTTGCAATGCCCAAATTTCATTACCTGTAACATTATTTCAAATAAATAATAATATTTATAACACCAGACCATGCCATTTAAAAGTAATGTTGTTTGCTTTTATATAGAATAAATGTATGTTTCAAAATAATTGAGTACTTCTGTACACCAAACAATTAAACGTTCTTGTGGACATTACTTACTGACCAGGGGGGTAGGTTAATTTACTCTTGGCCTTGATTCCTGAGTAACTAGAATTCAGGAAGACAAAAGTGCAGTAGACAATTCAGCACGCATAAAATATTTTCAACTCAGAAAATATTAAACTAACAGACAGACCCAACTGGTGTAAATATTGCTGACCCAGGGTGATTAAAGCACAAAAACTGTTTCAATGATTGATTATATAAGTTTCAGTGATTTAATTCTTCAAGCCAGTAACTGCCTGAGTTCTCTCTCCACTGATTTGTCAGTTATGACATGCAGCACTGTACAATTTACGTAAGTACTGTCATTTACAAACTTACAATTATTTTATTCACACCCCCGTTAGTTGGTCTTCTTCGAAGAGCTTGAACAATAATTTACAAACATAATTATTCATGCTTAAAGTTATTTTGAACATAACATAAACAAGATGGTGCAAACAGAAAGCATGTGTTTGAAAGTTTCCGTACTAAATTGATAAATGCAGTAGTCATATGTGTAACACTTTTTCAATGCTTCTATCGTCGTGTGTGCATGATAGCTATTAACTAGGCTATCACAAATCCTAGCTCCGCACGTCACTACCCAGACTTTCTATGTGTTTGCTATAACTGGCGGGTAGGAAAAAATGTTGTTTTGAATTAGTACCAGTTCACAAGAAGCCTGATATGTATTTTTTGAACGACATTTCATTTGCTCGGTATACAACCTGTCTTTTAACTTCTGTAATTCTCTAAGAATATACGGACAGGTGGACGTAAACGTGACTACACATCATGTCTTTAGTTTCTCAACTGAATGTTTTTCATTCTCGCCCAGAATGTTATACTGTCGTAAATTACATAGTTCAGACACATGACAAGCGACAGTTTCACAGGCGTGCGGAAGTTGCAAAGCATCATAACCATGAAACATTGAAAGAAACAACAATGAGGAAAAAATAACCATAAGTCATCGTTGCAACGTAAAACCAGTTTTACTGGAACAACGAAGTACAACAACGATGTATCTCCCAGAGTCAAAAGCATTCAGTTTCGGTACAGAAATTACATAAAAATTATTATAAAATGATCTTGAAGTATGAGTGACGTTACATATAAAAACTAACGGTCATAGTGGATCATCACATACACATCAGTTAACAACATACTAGAATAATGGCCGTAGTAAAATATTAAACGAGATGTTTCAATATTAGTTATGCTAATTCAAGGGACAAGCAGTGAACATTAAAGCACGAATACATAGCCGCTTGTTGCGCCTATTATGTATGTGTATATGTGCATGTCTGTATGTATATAGGTATGCACTGTACATGCATATATATATGTGTGTGTATGTAAGTCAGGACGGAGTGCCTTAGTTCTACGGGACGATAGTTAATAAAGTGAATCTACGTGTGTTTGCAATTCGTTCATTAAAGAAATATAGGGGTAGTAATACTACCGTGAAAAAGAACTTAAAATCACATTTCTATGACTAAAAAATTGAAAACCCACGACAATAAGAAACATCACTCTGAATAGCGTATAAATAGTAAAATAATACGTTTTTTAATTAATTAAAAAAAATTCTATACCATAACAGATTATCAGGGTATCATTACTTCCACTATATTAATTTGACGGACTAGTTGAATCACATTCGTCAGTACAACACAGTCATTTGTCCAACTATTTTTATTGGTATTTATTTAACTGACACGAGTTGAGGAAAATTAACGTCATTTTACGCGTACCACTTTGATATAACTGCAGGCAGACAATCTGGCCAATAAATACCTCTGTTTGGTAATATTACCATTGCCGTACTTTCCTAGGGTTGAATACCAATGTAATTAATAGTGGCAGTTGTTACAGTCGGCTATTGCTGTTTTGATCGTGGAACATAGGTGGCGTGTAGAGAACATCGGAGATGTGGACAAGCAGGGCAGATAGAGGGGGGGGGAGATATTCCATGGCGGGGAGAGACAGCATACAAACAAGCACTTAATAACACATCGCAAACAGCAAATATTTGCTCTCTGCTTTGAGTAGCTCTTACCTGGAAACAAACTTCAAAGCTATCGTCTACTATTGGCTCCACCTGGCACGCAATCTTTATGAAACGGCTGGATGTACATTCGTTCTTTACAAACATTATACTACCAAATAACATCCTACCAATTTGATTTTTCAAATCTCACACTTTAAACACATTTATATGTGTTATTAGGGATAAATATCACACACAAACTGTTAGTTTAAAAAGGTAGTTAATTAATTAATACACAATACATTAAAGTTAGCAACTGAACAATTTTACTGCACACGCGTCGAGTAACTGCATTATAATGCGTGTATTTTAAAACGAGGCGATATTAAGAGGGCGCGGTACATAATTCAACGCTAAAAGCATTAATCTATAACTGTAAGTTTCTTGAAGCCAATTTGCGAAAATGAAACAATAGCAATCCTAAACAATAGTTTAAGCCAACGTTTTAAACAAAAAATTTTTCCAGTGTAACAAACTTCTGAGGCACGATCTCTGACGCCGGAACCTCGTGCACTTAACTGCGGCGCAAGAGATCACGTGTAAGAAATTAGTAATTCTGGATAAATATTTACTCATAATGTTGGTAAATACTATTATCTAGGATTGTCATTGAGCATTTAATCTACATTGGCTTCGAATAAAGCGTAGAAATCAATTGATGTTTTCAGCGTTTATTTATCTACCACGCACTCTTAAAGCTGAGAATGCAAATTAAAATTTTACATAGCAATCAGGTTGGTTACGACGACAGAGTGACTTCCAAAAGATTTTACTCAAAACTCTCAACATTACAAAATATTCAAAACCTGAGATTCCTTTTAAAATATTTTCCGCAAAATACTCGCAGGCAGATTTGCGAGAGCGAAGAGATGACGGGAATTTTGCCAGCTCTTAACATCGTGGTCTTCAGTACTGGCGAGAGGCGACACGGTGTATGGAGCAGCGCTGGAATGAATAGACGGAGGAAACGGGACATCCCCGAGGAAACCCGCCGACCAGCGGCATCGTCCGGTACGATTTCTGCAAACGAAAATTCGGGGAACCACCCCGCCGGGTGCTGTAGCTCGTGCGGCAACACATGCCCCTACGCTAATTGGCGCTCAATACAACAAACAACTGAGACTTTCCCACGCTTAGTTTGGTACTTTCATACGATATGTTGTAGCCAGAACAACTGGCCGCTGCTGATGACCGGAAGAAGAGTTTCTGGGAGAATACTCACATATCCTTGAATATGTTTGCTGTAGCTTGCACACTGAGGGCAGCAGGCCACTTTATGGGATAGTCACGTGTTGTAATAGTTCCGTGTTGTGTTGGTCAGCGGGTTTCCTCTGAGTTCTCCAGTTTCCCTCGCTACTACAAAACGTTCCAGTTTTTTTACATTACTTGTACAACTTAGCCGTTGTTAAGATAAAAACAAAATTATATTTTGTGTCATCTTTTTGGGTGTACGACAACGCTATATAGTATATTTAGAGGAGATGATTTACCGCTGGAAAACTTGACTGTTTGCTGGGTTTCAACACACGTTCAGCTTACCAGAACATTACTGGTTCTAACTTGGAGCTGTTGCCCTATTTGACTGAGCCAACAAGAATCCCGCTATTGTAATATTTGATGCATGTTATTGGACTGCAGACAGCTACGTTGTGTCGGGCATACATCACCTAACCATACGTGTCACAAGAACCTACAGTGTTTTCAAGGGCACGTTGGCACAAAACATTGTCGCGATATACCATCATCTGCGAGTATATTTTGTTAAAGAAACACATTTTCAAAAAAAAAAATGTAAAATATATGTCCATAACTGCGCGTATTAAGTCGTCAACTTAGAATAGCCTATGAAACAAGCTTAGTTTATTTACGAGTACTGTGCACTTTACGAAGAACTGCAGATGTGCACTGAAACAAACTGGGGCAATATTATTTTCAGGAAAAGTTCATGGCCTTATCGATAACTTTAGAAGGCAATGTATACATGCCATCACCTAGAAGACGCACTGAAGAAATTAATGACGTTATCTCAATGAAAATAGTTACAACGCCCGTGGATATTATCACAGTCACCTTCCAAGTTAGACAAACGAAATTTCTAATAAGGAAGAAATAAGTGTTAATTGGTCCATTGTTGTACAGGATGATCCTCCCAGAGTAATTACTCAGTTTTATTTGGTCATACCTACTCCCTACCTTTTTATAAGATTAACAATAATTAAACTGATGTTTCCCAGCATCTAAACAGAATTAATCTCGCAGCTGAAGTACTCTGAAACAACAACGATGCTGCTAGAAAACTCTTAGACTACATCACAGCAAGACTTCGAGCCAATAGAAAACACTGACAAGAAAAGCAAACATGCAGTAAAAACTGTTCCAAGTAACGCCTTTCATACTTTGTAAATCGCACTAGCCTATGCACGTTACGTAATACATGTCGAAAAAAGAAAGTTCATATGTAAAGTGGGTACTTTGAAGACAGTCTACAGAAGAGAAATAATGAAGACATCATACTTGAAGATGGTGATTAACGGTGGAAACACTTGACTATTTGCTACATTTCAACGTACGACCAGAATGTCATAATGTGCTGCTCCTGCTACAAGCTGTTGTGTGAATTCACCGCCCTATTTGACTGAGCCAAAAATATTTCTGCTATTGTTAGAGCCAATGATTTTTGGTACTGTCAGAATATAATAGGGCAGAGGCGTGGCTCATTTGACTGCACCAACCAGAACAATGTTACCTCGACACCACACGTCCATGATTTGTGGGTAGGATCCCGAGACACAGAAGTTATAAGCTTCCAATCCCTGACCATGAAGTAGAGAAATATATGTTCAAATAATGATTTGTAACACACTGTTGCAGAATTCTTTCCACCAAAAATCACTGGCTCTAAGTTATTGTACCAGTAAATGTCTGTGGTTGTTCTGTGGTCAACTGAGCGGTGTCAGGAACACCTCAACCAATCATAGTCTATATGCTACAACAATTTACTAACATGCTGACACAAACTATTTCCGCGATATTCCACTATATTTAATTGAACAGTAGTTTCGCAGAATACCTTACGGCTTAATGTGTACTATTTGTTTTTTATAACTTACACTTCAAAAGTTGAAATTAGGCCCTCCCTATAGTGCATGCAGCCATATTGCCTTCTTATTTTACATTTTTCTATCAAATCACTCCAGTTAAATACCGCGATGGTCTCTCTCTTCTGGCCATGGCCGATTACTTCATCTTTCTCTCTGTCAGGTCATCACAGAGTACAAGGAGATTATTTACTAGTAAGAAATTATGACATGATATGTCACATGGTGCGGTTTATGGCTCTGGAGGACATATGTCAACGCCGTCCTATACAGTACACGTACCTGAAGTTGAAATGTTCTTGCTCGGGGATTACAAGTGCGTGTTGTGCTACATGATGTTTATTTTTTACGCAGCTAATTTTTCCACCATCAAAAAGTAAACACGGCATTTTCCTGCACAATAATTGTTCGCGCAGACTATACATTATACGGTAGTTTGAATGTAAAAGTAACATTTCAGAAGTCAGTAAGAGAAGCTCTCAAGGACAAGACAGACGTCAGTCGAGCGACTTGCTGTCACAGAAGGACTCCTCTCAAGGCGACGCTCTCTTGTTTATATATTTTTAACGATATTTATTTTTTAATCTTAAAGGAAAGCAGATATCAGAATCTGTTATGCAGTTTGGTTTAAAATGTTTTTTTGCAGTGATAGCTAATTTTATCAAAATAAGAAATTAAGTAGTTTAGACTAAGAAGTCAATTAACCAGTATTTTGTGCATTTCATAATTAGTCAAAAACATAGTATTTCTTGCCTTGAAACAATCAGACAACATGAAGAAGACGATTTTAACTAAAACTACGAAACACATTTTTGATATCTGCTCTCGTTTCAGCGTAAAAAATTAATATCGCTAAAAAGGAGAAACAAGAGGGCATGAGCTTAAAACGTATACTATTATTTAGGTAATGCATTTCCATGAAAGCTGTATTATGTAGGCCTACATGTGAGCTTACCAGTCGCTTAAGATGTAGCTCGACGTGGAGTTCAAGTGCGACACATCATAAATATAAAAATACGCATTATTTCTTCAGTACTATATTTTCCCATACTACTTTATGTTTAACTACCTCAATAACATTATATTTAAATAGAAACATTTTTGGGCATTTGCACGTCCTTTGAGACCTTGCTATCATGTTATTAAGGGCTCTGCCAAACATTTTTATAGCCTCGGAGGTTAAATGAAGGATCAGTGTTAAATTTAATTAATGCTTAATGAATCTTATATATATACATACATATAACCATAATTATTAAAAATATCACACATATTTTTTTTTCAAATAACTATTACAACATTACAGATTTAAATATGTATACATACGTATATATTTATTTGTAGACTTTAAAAGCAGAAAATGTTTTATCGAGTATTCAAATAAAATTACACAGTGTTTTTAATATAGCTGTATTAATTTGTTTATGTTTTAATTTAAGTTACAATATTTTTTGTTTTACACGGTTAGCGTTAAAATGGACTATTTCAGTTATAAAGAAGTGTAACACACACACACACACACACACACACACACACATATATATATATATATATATATATATATATATATAATATTTAAAATGTGTGGTTGCTGAAGACTTGGTAGACAGCAGAAAGCCTGCACTAGTTATTTTTAGTCGACTGGGAACTTCTAACACAATTTACCTGGTTCTATCACATTCCTACTACACTAGTCAAGTATTTAACAGTCATTGAAAAACTTGCTTTACTGGATAAATATTGTGCTAAATCACAGTTGTTTGCACGACGAACAGCATACGCTTCATTTTACGAAGTTTTTATTTTTAATAATATGTCAATTGCTGTATGTAAGCACTTATAAAATTGCCTCGTATTTTGAAACTTTTCTTTCACAAGTTTTTAGAATTTAGGACATTTCATAAATAAGTTATGCACTTATTAAAAATTAGTTGCGCTTAAGATTTTAAAAATATTTGCTGAATCTAAGATAAAGGAATTACAACTTCGGGTAAAGATAGCTCCTCGACAAAATGTTGAAAACACTTTTCGACACTAAAAATTATAATAAAGTTTCCTAATATATTTACATGAGGAAATAACCATAAAAGCAATTGCGTACGAGAAAGTGTGCCGACGTTACCGCGCGTGTGTAGTACTTAAAACAGCAGCAAAGGGTGACGATGTATTTTACTTCAAACAGTTATTTCACATCACACTTAAAACTGAACAAAGTGAGACACGTTTTTGTTTCGTCTGTAACATAAATAATTTTAAAAGAACACGTTGCTTGGCATTACTTAGTAAATTGAATTCAAGTGACTTGAAAGGTCAGCACTAACTGAGAACGAATACTTGGCACAGTTAGATATAACGTGCCCTAGTTATGACATGACGTATTCACTAACACGGCCTCGCCCAGGAACATATATCTCCACGATGTAAGTCGCAGTAATGAACTGTACATCATCGTTATCACTGTAATCTAAGTTCCCTGAGGAATAGACATAAATCAATGTGGCGAGCAGTAAGGTCAGTTATTAATGTGATTGGTGCGACCATGCAAGGCCCGACTGGACATTCCTCTAAGGTGCTGAGGTAAGCAGGGGTGTCCCCTCCCTGCCAATAGGTCATGTCCCAGAAGATCAGGTGGTTACGAGAGTCCACGCCTAGTCCACTAGGTCTTGTCTCGTATTATCTCCTTACTTGTACACACTGCTAAGTATTTCTTACATTAGTTGTCCTGGTAATTGTTTGTATAGTCTGCTCACAACAAAGCGAGTATTTTTAAAGCCCTGTTCAGTGTATATTTAAGCCAGTTGGTATAAATACATCCATCACCGCGTACTTTTATTTACATACGTCTGTACGATGTTCATATCTACATTACACTGAGTTCAAACAACTGTTATCTACTATATTTCCTCATTAGTACAGATATCATTACCAGTAATGTATTAAATAATGTAAACACCAGTGCGTTAACTAAGTATTCGTAGCTTCTTTTTTACTATTTAGTGAAAAAAAAAGTTACATTTTCGTTAACTCCTATTGCAATTCAGTTTAAATACAAAGAGTTATAGTTTAGAAACTATAAAAAATCTGTGCAGCAATATGAAACAGAAAGTTGAAAATAATCTTGAAATATATGACTTCATTGAACAACGATAAGATGCCCAATTCAGTATCCAGACCTGAAATATCCGTGTTTTATTTAAGGAGCGAGCTATATTTATTACAACTGCGTGTTATCATAACCTCAGAAACTAGTATTTGACATAATATTAGAGATGGTGGTACATCACGGACATTTTTTGTGCCAACATTGCCTTGAAAACAATGTGGTTTCTTGAAATATCTGTGATTGGGTGACACACACCTCACACAACGTCCTACCACTAACAGGCATAAAATAGCGTGATTCTTATTGGCTGAGTCAAATATGGTAACAGCTACATGTATAAGTTAGTCAATAATCTTTAGGTAACCTTGACGTACAACATTGAAACATAGCAAATAGTCAAGTTTTCCCGCCATAAACCATCATCTCTACTCAGTAGACACATCCTAGAGTGTGCTCGACCAATAATAAAGCAGTAAGATAAACGCAAGTGTGTGGTTATATCAGATAGAAGTGTATCAGCAGTTCTTGTTTGACAGAGTACTTACACATATATACCTGGAGGCACTAGCGGCACTTATCAGGCAAATGACAGACGTTGTTCATATCATCCTGTGTTGGCCACCTCCTTCCCCAGATTCCACACCGTGTTGGTATTCCGTGCGACAACGTCAACTATCAAGTTAACATCCGCCTGCTACAACGAATATCTTGCCTCTTAACACTGTTATCAGAAGTGACGCCCTAGCAATCAAGACGTGTACGGCAGCTTCTGCGTTATACAAATTAACTATCGAACTTTTGTCTGTCCAGTGATACAAATGTATACACAGGAAAAGTATTCCCTAACTAACATGCTATTTTTGGGAAGCTTTTAAAAAGCTAACAGTTATGTACAACTGTTATGTTCTGAGCAGGACATAAAAATCATCATGTAATAAAGGAATAAAATCATTGAGTAAATGCTTCGAGATCTAAAATTATTAAGGAACGCATGCATAAAAAATACAAAATACGGTTTCGTTGCTCAACAATTTTGATAAACGGGTATATGCATTAGTGAACATATAGTAATTACATTTTGAAGAAATATATGTGGGCCTACTCGGATATAAAGAATGTTATATACAAAATACTAATATTGTTTGCCAAGACAAACTGATCCAGTATTCTTGTCATATACCAGGGGTGTTACCAGAGGTGTTACCAGAGGGTATCGGATATAAATCCTACGTCTCCACATGAACTACCCCAAATTGCAAATAATAATTTAAAAGCTATCTGTTAGTACCTATTAAATAAACACAACTAAAATAACACTAAGCCAAACAGAATCAATGATTATTCTATGTCTGTGTGTATACACATGTAGATATATGAACATAGTACATAACAAAAATATCCCCCAACACCCTCCCTGAAAAAAAAATCCGCCTACGTTCCTGCCACATGACACTGTCTAAATATCAAAATGACATGAAACAACTAAGCTTGTAAAATACTTAGAAACGAAACAAAAAGTAGTAAATATACGCTGTCAGCAAACAAGTAATTCAGAATTATTAAATGAGTCGGAAAGTAACAGCAGGGAACACACACCCGCGCTATGCAAATAGTTCAAAGATCATATAATGTGTAGTGTTGAATCGTCTCTGACTTCTGGGATGTCGTTGAAAGGATTTTAACAACAATATAGAATCATAAATAAATTTAATATTTGTTGGAAACAATTGTGTGTTGCCCAAGAGTAGGAATATTCTGTTAACGGAGTTTTCATATCCATTCTGAACATTTTTTTTTTTTAGCTACTTACTTACGCTAACATATATATATATGAAGATTAAAATGTATAACTGTGTCAATAAATATGTAGCCAACGCCGTATTCAATAAACTATGATATACAGCATAAAATACGAAAACTATCTATGGGCACTGGTTACCTAAACAGAAACTGAAAGCTTACAACATGGGAAGGAACATTTATTGTCCACATAACCTAAAATCGAAAATTTACAATCACATAGATCTCATATTTTATGAATTAAAGACTAAGAAAATATACCAAATTAAACCTAAAAAAAAGTCAAAACGAGCAAATGTTTGCTTCTCTATTCTACAAAGTTTACTTAGTTTCTAATCTTGGGCTAGTGTTTTTTTGCGACAGTGAGGTTCATCTACTTTTTCCTGGCTTCCCGAACAGTAAGAGAGATTTATTGTTTCTGAGGGAAGTAGGCAAAGTAAAAAAAGCTGAGATTGCGTGCCAACTGGTCAGAGTCCAAATGTTCAGTGGGTGCTGAGATAGGTTCTAACCAAACATATCCTGCCGGAAACAGAGCCTATTTTTCTACAAGAGAGAGAGGGGGGGGATTATGTCATCATTAATTAATTTCTCTTCACATTTATTTACTTTGTAATCTTTTCCTAAGTGTGATTACTAAGAAATTATTTTTCCTTAATTTTCGAAATAATTTTCTCTAAAAATATGGTTGCCAGTCAATTTTACGACGTTCAACTAAATTGAAATTTATGCACAGTCTGTACATTTTTACTGTTAATATTATTATTATTATTATACGTTTAACTCATCACCGGCGTTCAGACATGTAATTAGTAATGTTTCCGTGTTATGTTCTTATTAGTTCAATACTAGTAGGTGTGTTTTCATAGCTACTGTACATACACTAGTAAACAGTACTTTATTTGTACGGTTATTGAGGAGTTGTAGTTGGTGAAAGTTTGTTAGTCGTGTTTGGAAGCGGAAACCGAGCGAGGTGTCGCTACGGTGGCACGTTGAAGTTTCGTTCGGGAGAGTCCGGGTTCAATTCCCGGTTCCAGCCATTCTGACCTTGACTCTACGTAGAGTCTCGAAGTCACGCGAGTTGACGATTATCTACTTATAAAAGTCCATGACCGCTTCCTGTCCTAGTTCCAGGCATGTTGTTTGTCACGTTTATAATGCCTACGCGGCTTACGAGATGTAAACCCCAGATATCCTGTCTGGAAGCTGAAAGGTTTAAATGAAAACAGACTTTTAACAGTTTAACTGGTCGGCTCACTTAATTTTTCCTCAAAGAGAATTCTTGAAAAGTAACATAATTTATAAAATTTCTTTTAGGAAAGTACAGGGTCATCCCCCCGTATTCCACGCAAATTTTAACTATCGTCAAACTTAAGAAAATGCTTTTTTTAGATACGTTTACCGCAGTCTGCGATCGGATAAGTTATTAAGGTCACATTCTTACATTTAAGATGCTTTAGCAATTATTATTTTTATTATTTTTCAAGCTTAAAAGGGTGCTCCTTACAGTTGTATTGGATATAATTTTTTATTAAGTAGGCCCTAGTACATTTTTTTTCATAAAATAAATCAATATTACTTTACCACATTTACATAAACAATTTTCTTTACTTAAACCATTAGGTACAGCTAAAATGTACCACTATTAGTTTCAAAAAGTATTATTCTACGTAATAAAAAACTATTCTCAGCATTATATTACTTTACTTTATTTACTTAAAGAACTTTCTCTATTTAAATAATTGGGCATAGCTAAAACATATATTTTATAGTTTCAAAAAGTATTATTCTACGTAATAAGAAATTATTTTCAAACACCACTATGAGGTGGTTTGTATAATTTCTTCTTCCTTTCTGAATAAAAAAATTCCTCCAAAAAGCCGTATAAATGTAAGATCACTGATCAGTTGGGACGTTATGATTGTTGTGTGTTCCGACTGTACGTATTGTCAGCTGTGTGCTAGGGCTGTGAGTGCAGCCTTATCAAGTGTGAGCCAGTGGATAAATGTCTGTTGTTTCAATATAATGTAATGTCTTCAAGCGTTGCTCATGTTAGACAATAGTACTAACATCCTGTGCGGTTTCAACTTGAAAGTCGTCAGTTCACATTTAGATATGCGAGGATAAGTTACGTCCAGAGAGGATATGATACGCAACTAACGTGTCACTAGAAACATCAGGTTTAGTAATGTAAACATCTTAACCTCTTCCCGAGCATTGACAGGTAAAGTGCCGTGCTAGTGTTTACGTTGCAGAAAAACTGTAAGAGATACATAAAGGATTGTCAAGAGTTTCTGGTAAGGTCTTGTTTATGTTCGTTATAGTTATCTTATAACAAAAGTAATAATTCGAGGAAACAATACCAAATAACAATTTTTCAATCAAGATACTCTACGAAACTGTAAAAATTGTGACTGATGCTATCATTATTTCAGTTCTTACACTAGCAAGGACGAAACTATAAGAAAGTCTTTCAACGGCCATTGTAATTTAATATTGCATTCAGTATCTGTTCAGATGCTACTTGACTGTTAATGAACAAACATACAATTTTACGAACTGGGATTATCATCAAAGGTTTGCTTTAAAATAATTTTATTTAACAGTGATTTTTTAATTTTTTAAAAATTTCCTTTTGAGTTATAAATACTGACAGCTCTGTTTTCGATCTCAGTGAAAAAAATAATAATAAAAACGCTCAGTGGGAACAAAATTTACAAATTAGTTTGAAAAAATATTGAACGAATTCTCGCTTCAAGGTAATTGCATTTTCAACATTTTTGTATCATAAAAAATGCAACGTAACAAGACCAAAAATGAGGGGAAAAGCAGGAAAATCCTAAGGTAGGAAATCAGACAAATACTTAATTAACAGTGATTTTTTAATTTTTTAAAAATTTCCTTTTGAGTTATAAATACTGACAGCTCTGTTTTCGATCTCAGTGAAAAAATAATAATAAAAAAGCTTAGTGGGAACAAAATTTACAAATTAGTTTGAAAAAATATTGAACGAATTCTCGCTTCAAGGTAATTGTATTTTCAACATTTTTGTATCGTAAAAAATGCAACGTAACAAGACCAAAAATGAGGGAAAAAGCAAGAAAATCCTAAGGTACAAAATCCTAAGGTAGAAAATCAGACAAATACTTAATTAACAATTACTACCTTGCTATAAAGTTAATGGAGAAGCGTAGACACAAAAGCGGTTGTAAACAGGCGCAGCAAAACAAATTAAATGTTCACAAGTTGCATAAGCTATAGGCCTATTATTTTACTACGTGTCGAAAAGACTTAACAAAGCAAGGCGAAGTGTGAGATTAGGAAAAGTAGACTCTTAATTTTAGAACAGTTTTGATAAATAATTAATTCTCTACTAACTGGTGTGCGAGTCCTGCACTGTATGTAGTCGACTACTACGTAACTGCAGATATAACACTGGAAGCCAAGTAAAAACTATTGGGAAAACGAGAGAAAACGGTATAAATGCGATGACACTTTATTATTCAAAATATAATGTATACAAAACTACAGACACATAGAATAACAGAAATGTAAGCATGACACATATGTAGCTAGCAGGACGGCAGTCCGCAGTAATATACGTCCAGCTGCTGTGGTATTGTATATTCATGTGTGGGCAAATAATTCCAGTGCCAATATGAGTGATTGTTGTGTGGGTGTAAGTGTTTATATATAATATGAGCGTGTGTGTGTTGATTTATGTACCTTGCAGTGCATAGAATATATCGTAATAAAACACGAAATCAAAATATGAATATATAAGGGGGATTATTCTCATAAAAGATAATTAAAAATCAGTATCTTTGAAATAGTACCAAAAGGTGGTATGAAATCCATCCCCTTCCAATGTTCAGTTACTCATAACAATAAATGGGTACAGCTTTGTAAGTCGTTAAGCAGCGATACAATGTCTTCACATCTTCCTTCGACATTAGATGCAGCAGTGTCACAAGATGACTATAATAGAGACATTGAGATATAACCGTATAACGTACAGCATTGTCCTGTATTAATCACTCACTAACTTTAAACCAAGATATCATTCACGTGGTTTACAATTTTTTTTTGTTGAAATTTCTAATTAGTGCATGTGGGAATCGTGCCGGACAATGCGCTGGTCAGCGGGTTTTCTCGGTGATCTTCCGTTTCTCCCGCCCTTTCATTCCGACGCTGCTCCATACTCACCTCATGTCACATACCTCACCAGCGCTAAAGACACACATCTTAAGTACTACCAAAGACCTATACAAATTAGTGTAAAATGATGTTAGGGGACATTAATGACCGGTTTACAAATATGAGAAATGAAAATGTTTACACTTAATTTGTAAAGAACTCCTTTCTGCCCTCCTTCCCCTTCTCGCCTTCGACACATATAGAATATATTAGTCAGAAACCTCTGCGGGCGCAAACAAAAACCACCCAAGTTTCATCACAATTGTGTGAATGGTATAGGAATGCATACATTGCCGACAAACCGGCACGATTACGTATATCAATACACAACTTGTGGTAGATATATTATTAGAGAGTAACTGGTTTGCTGATGCGAGAAGATAACATGAAATAACTCACCTCCAGGGCCATAAGTGTCACCGGCGCTGGCACTACGACAACTACGAGTGCTGTTGTTACTCTCGCGACGCTCCGGTGTGGCTCCACACGGGGTGGTAGGGGGTGGTTCCAACCCTCCAGACCCACTTGACAAGAAGGACAACTTGTCAGTCTCACTGTTAGCATCAACACTAGGCACAGACAACCCGCCCAGTTCCATGATGGTGACGCTCAGCTGGGCTCGACTACTTGGCGTCGGACCTGTCAAACAAGAAACAATGATAGACTTGGGATCACTAGATGTGGTAGGGGTGGTTCCAACCCTCCAGACCCACTTGACAAGAAGGACAACTTGTCAGTCTCACTGTTAGCATCAACACTAGGCACAGACAGCCCGCCCAGTTCCATGATGGTGACGCTCAGCTGGGCTCGACTACTTGGCGTCGGACCTGTCAAACAAGAAACAATGATAGACTTGGGATCACTAGGGGTGGTAGGGGT
>PNEQ01128611.1:6416-30016 GCA_003012365.1 Medauroidea extradentata
TCGAAATACCATTACTACACCAAGTTTTATGTTAAAAATAAGAAATTGTATATATTTTGTCCTTGTGAAGACGAGGGAGAGACGAGCAGGTGCATAGTGTGTCTTGGGGCCTCACCCCACCCCCGCTCGAACCACCTCCCTAGCTGGTCACGAGGGGAGGAGTCCAGCCAATGGCTTTGTTAGTTGTTACAGTGTAATAGATATGTAGTAATTAAGAGATCAATAATGTGAACAAGTAAATAAATTTTATGTAAATGAATGTAAATAGTGACAAGAAATTAAGCAATGATTTAATAAATACGGTTCTGGCCGGAATTGTTGTTCTCGAGAGGCGGGGCCATCGGGTGTAAGCTGACTCCTGATTGGCCCAAAAGGAACCGGAGCTTGCTGGCCAAGTGACGGGGGTTTTTTGGCGCAAATCGAGGAGAAGCGAGCCGGCGTCGGTCCGGGACGGACGTTGTCAAGCGAGGAGATCGTCGGCGAATCGCGGCGACGGTAGGGCAGAGTGCCACCGTCAGGCGTCGAAATTAGGCGTCGAGACGCTCAGTATTGTGGGCCGAGGCGCCATCATTGTCGTTGTTTTGGGCGTCGGGACGTCATTAAGTGTTCACCGAGTCACAAAGTACGTCGGGCCGAGACACCTCTGGGTAGTAAGTGGAGAGAGACAGTGATTGCGCGGCATTTAATATTCCAATTAGTTGCTGGGGCTCCGTGCGCGCGACCGTATGGCTTAAGAGCCATACCGACAAATCGACATAAGTATCGGTCCGCCCCGAGAGGACAGCAACGACGTGCTACCCGGACAAAAAGACTTGCAACTCTTTCATTATCTAGTAACATAGTATCCAGAACTTACACACAGCAACAATAGACGACTAAACACCCGCAGAAGAAGTTAAGAAATAAATATATAAAAATAAAAAATAAAAAACAAACCGAACGTCGTAACCTCGATGTTAAGCGCTGACCAAAATCTCTCACTCACTCAGAACAGTTGGTACCGGCAAACAAAATGCTAACAGTTCAATAATTTCGTTTAGGCCTACTACTAACGAGTAAAATGTGGCGCGCATCTTCCTCGCCAACATGAGCGAGAATACCACAGCCTTAATCCCTCCTAGCAGCCTGTACTTGATCGCTTCCCCGGCAGCCAGGAATAGCAGCACAACTAGCTATATAGGTGGCGCCTTTGTAACTTGCTGTCGGGCTGCGGACATGTTAGCTTGGACATTCACGTCAGGCCGCGAAGATTTAAACCTCCAGCCTGAGGCGAACATCCGCTCTGACTCCTGCCACCCACAAGACTCACGAATGATGAACATTCCCCGGCATGTCGGTTTTGAAATACGTTCACCCGAACACCTGGACCATTTTATTTTAGGCCTGTACGCCTTCAGGATCACGCTGTTTCAGTCGCGCCTTCTCCAAGACCGTATCTCCTCGCTTTGATATTTGATATTTTAAATCTTCTTGAAGACAGAACTTGTTTCTTTGTTGTATTCAACAAACACTGTGTCAGAATATTTAGGTTATCGGTCAAATTAAATAGGCGATCAGATATAAATCATTAGAAGATCAGATAAGATACCAAAACTCGCGGGGGCCGCGGGGGCCGAAGTGTCAGACCATTCACCTCCCACCAAGGCAATCCGTATTCGATTCCCGGAGGGGTCAGACCCCTGATCTTCGCAAGTGGGAATCGTGCCGGACAGATCTACAGGCATTTATTTACGAAGTAAATTGGTTCTGATGTTTGTTTGCACGGTCACAGGAGAAACGTCTGTGCACAAATTCACACTCTAACAATTACGATATAGAGGTGAAGAGTTGCGCAGAAGTCTTTGAAACAATGTGGCGGAGAAAAATTTTCGGTAATAACTTCTAGTCCTTTGCAGTAACATTTTATGTGTACGTGAAATATGATATATCACGCAAGAACAGTAGCTTTTATGCGTTCTTTTATGTACCAGGACAAGTCTAGCTATTTGCAGTCTCATATAGTATTTCGGCATCTAACTTGTCGGAAGAGGTTATTTTGATCCTAAGTTTATCTTATACATCACCGTAATCAAAGCGTTGATTATGTGAAACTACAATGAAGTTTATGAACCACAAGGAAATTTGGAATTTCACTCTGGTCTTTACGAGAACTAAAAATACAATACTTATAAATGAGTTTCAGTAACGGCGAAACTAAACTTAGCAGTTTCAGTAAACCTGAAAAATAA
Source organism: Medauroidea extradentata (assembly GCA_003012365.1). Classification (NCBI taxonomy): domain Eukaryota; kingdom Metazoa; phylum Arthropoda; class Insecta; order Phasmatodea; family Phasmatidae; genus Medauroidea; species Medauroidea extradentata. The sequence continues at coordinate 8,645 of PNEQ01128611.1, forward strand.
CTGGTATCAACATGTTGTCAGCGTTAGTAGAGGCTGGTTCTGATTGGCTCCTGATGATCTACCCTAGACACAGACATGTCGTTACAGCCAGAAGATTGGAGGACTGGGTGAAGGCAGGAAGTAAATAGGAGTGCCCCGAAAAAATACACCATGTACCTCAAGACATCCCGCAGCACATTTTTCTTTTTCTATTAGACATGCTTCTCGTGATTCGCGCTAAACATATGTAAATTAACTCGAGTGGCAGATGCCAGCTCGGTAAGATGCCAGTTGCATAGTTTTTTATTGTGTTTCCTTAATTATTATTAAAAAATATTTTTAAAAAAAACCTGTAGCTTATTACTAACTTTCACACATATCCAACATAAATAATAGCCTATTAAATCACACAACACACAACTCTCACACACACACACACACACACATACATATATATATATATATATATATATATATATATATATATATATATATACACGGATTTAAAATGTATTAAGTGTTGTATCTACCATCGACCGATTGAAATGAGATGACTGCAATTACGTAACTATAAAGTGCAGTCTTGTTGCCTTTTTGCGTAGAAGGCTGACCAAAACGAACTTTCATTTTTTGCAGAAATTTCTTTGTGATCCGAATTTCTGTTTAAAAATATTGTAAGAATCTGTTTGTGATGTTTTTGCCTTTGAGCTACCCGATTTGGGAAAAAATTTCGTGTTCTGTTGTTTCGTAATTTTTTATGCATATCGTCTTCCTCTTCAATCGTAAGTGATGTCGAATCTGGACTTGGTGTAATGTTCGTGACTTTTTTATGCTTGGCTTTTTACAGTTATGAAATGCATGTCATTTTTGTCTGAGAATTTCGCAGTTTGTTTCCGAATTCGTCCATACGGATACGTCTGTTTTTTTTAAGCAGAAATATAACGCTGGTAACCCTTAATATTTCCCTAAATGTTCTTTGAAATTCCTCGTGTTGTTTCCATTGAAGTAGTTCTTGGTTTATTTAAGTCTATCGTCATTTTTTTTTTTTTTGTTTTCATATCGAATTACTTTGAAGATTTGTTTATTAGACGTTGAAGTCATATGTAAAGACATAAACTACACCAGTTATTTTTTCCTTTAAAATTTGGCTGGTATTAGTTATGTAGATATTTAGATATCAGTTATTTAGTTTTACAGTGACTAAGTTACTTCAAAATGGTTAGTCTGTACTATTATAACCTTAATTGGTACAAAACAGCGCGAAATTAAAAAAATTCATACATTTTTTTTTCATGTAATTTACACTTCAATAAAGGTTGACCAATAACTGTAGACTCCAGCTAGCACAAAGGTTGAATAGTAGACATTTGAAGTAAAAATTATGTATTTACAATAATTTGTAGTTCCTGAAGTGTAATATAAATTATATATTTACAAATGCAATATGGTAAACCAAATTGGTGGTCCTACAAAAATAATAGCATAGCTGATTATAAATCATTAGACACATGTATGAAAAAATCAAATATAAATATATGATTTATGTAAGTCTATGTTCTCAAACTAAGGCATAAATATTGTTCTTACTAATGCTTTTATTCAAAATTTGGGCTACAGAAATAAGTACAACTGAAGTGAAGTATTGGTTAACAAACAAATCAAAATTAGGATTGGTAGAACAGTTTTTAATAATATAATTATTGTTCTTTCCATATTGCTGTATCTTCAAACTCAGCAGGTCCACAACAACGTATTCTCGTGATGTAATATTGCTTAAATATGAAATACTGCACTATTTAACTAGGTTTTATTATTTTCAATTATTCTCGAGATAAAAAATAACTTTAATGTTGTTAATGCAGCAATAAACATTAATGATTTCCAAGCTTTGCTTATGAACTATTATAATAATTAATTTTAATCGGTTATCTAATTATGATTAAAAATGTAATTCATTAAACATTTCTGTTTTCCAAAACGACATACCAAAATATTGTGAACTGCAATTTTTCAGTTTCATACGACGAATTACTAATATATGAAATGTTATGTCATGATATCTAACATTCCCGAGAAATAAAAAGATACCCTGATATTGAAATGGTCGCCACTTGGAAACAACCCCCTAACGCGGTCGAAAATTTAAATTTAAAGTTTGATTTATTAATATATTAAGTATACTGAGATTTGGTCAAGTGTTATTTTAAGATATCACAGACATACGTACACAGAAACAAATACAGACTTGTACAGAACACATCAGTCTAAAAAAACGATAAGAAAGCAGTTTACTAAAAGAATACGAAACACAAAACAAAATATGTGTCACCGATTCTTAGTTAATATAAAATTTATCATAAATTAAATACACAGAATGCCAACGAATTACAAAAAAAAAATATTTTCTAACAATTTACATTACAAACAAGAATGAGCCTTTCATTCAGTGCAAAGGGGTTTGATAACTGGATTATTCTCGTTTAATCGGTCAAAACTACTAATAAATCAGTGATATACTGCCAGTGCAAAACATTAACCATCTCTAACATCAGAGGAAATATTTGTCCTGGCGTTTAGTAACTAAAATGGCTGTGCAATTTGTTAAGAATTCCACTTTAAAGGCACTGTCTACAATACGCTTCAAACTTATTGCTGCTTGTTGAGAAGTGAGTTAAACCATAAAACTTGCGACGACTGAGTAAAAGGACGAAAAAAAACAAAAAAAAAAAAACATTCACACGCCTAACAAAGATGTATCATTAAGACTGTCGCCACGTATAACATATATACGGGATACCTGATATACGCGACAGATATTCCCTCATTAAAATTGTACTGTCCCGTAGGTATAACGGTTAAACTGAAAGCCTGCTCGCTAGCTCAGTGCTTGGCGCCTAGTGGCGATGTGGAACTTGACGTGTCATATATTGTCGCCCTTATATCTCCTTATCTTCATAGCCTACGAGTAAAATACTTCAGGCAGGTGGCGCTCTTGAGATTCAACTTCACCTACAATTCTGACATTCTTCAATTCCTGCATCACATTAGCTATTTCTTCGCCTTATGACACATAAACCTTTAATAAATAATTATGCCAAAATTAGCATTATACAAAGGTCATGTGACAAGCTGTAAAATAATTCTAATTTCTTATTTATCGTTACATAAATAGTTGAACAACTACCAACGGTCCTTCATCATTGATATTTTTACAGTAAAAACATATCTAAAATGATGGCAGTAGTGAAAACATAAAACATAAATTAATATCTAGAGTTTAAATAAAAACAAATGTTTGCTTCATTTATTTTTGGTGTGAGATATAGCAAACTCCACCTGAGTTACCGTAAAATATGTATAGCTATATTATATTTTTTGTCTGTATCATGTGTTCGTTTCAATCACGCGACATGTCAGTTCCAGGGCAATGCCAACTTCACGGAAGAATACGCCGTGAGTGCAATAAGGCCAAGGGCAGGATATAAAAATGTTCTCAGTTTACGTGTAAGCTAGTATAGAAAGAATGTGTGGGCAAGAGGACCCTGTCGAAACTCGTGTGATTGATGAGAGGCTCTTAGGTCTATGACCGTCCTGCCCCTTGTTCTTCCGCGTAGCATCGTCTGTTCATTGTGACGTCATCCAAGAGTACACAGGAGAGGTTTTCTAAACGTGACCCCATATTTCGGCTAATATCGTGCAGTTTTACATTTTCCGTTTCAATTATATCTTCCAATATTTGGCCAGTTTTCTTCTGCCATTTCTGAAGCATTGGTGTTTTATTTTACATACTACTTCGGATTCTAATGAAATAAGCACATCTTTTTCTAGCAGTGAGTTTTGAAAACAATATATTTTACTATGTCCTTATTCGTCAACATGATCTCATATTTGTATATATTTAAAGACATATCCACTATGTACTAGAAGATTATTTCATTAGAGTTTATTATAAATGTGTCACATGGATATGATTTGATTAAGGTGTACACCCCACATTTTTAAGTTCAAAAAGGGAACAAATTTAAAAAGTTATCAGTGACTTAGAACACAAATATATGTGATATCTGGGTCAATAGTACGTACGAAACGTAACGCCATAAAGCTTACGTAAACCTTTCTATGCACAATAATGTATACACGCAAGTTGAGACAAGCAATTTACAACACTTGTCTTAAACAGCTTGCCAAAAAAGTACAACTTTGTTGAAGTGTTCGGAAATATCCGTTCTTATCACACGTTGCCGATATAGATTGTTAACGGAATTTAAAAACGCAAACAGGTATCTAGAACTCAAATCATAGCTCGACGGGCAATGAAAACAACCCCATTCTAAATGCCTTCAGCACAGGAAAGAAAATTTGCGATGTTATTGAATTGCTATACATAACAGTATGTTGTACGGACATCATAGAAAATATAGGAATTGGTTGTACGACTATTAAACTACCTTTCAGTCATTGCAGTCAATATCAATGTAATATATATTATTAGAATTCACTTAGTTATCATAATTACAAAGATTAAAACCCTTGTGAACATGTTTTCTTTATTATGCCATCAGTGTTCGGAAACTAAGAAAACTCAGCAGGTAGTAGTTGAGTACTAGTTTATAGTAGTGTTATAAATAAGAACGAGCTTCCAGTAAAGTTGTGCAAGGATTGAAATAAAGTATAAAAATAAGTTACCAGCAAAATTAATAAGTCTGCAGTACCGTAAAACGGGATGAATAGGATCACCGTGGGGTGAATGGGATTAAATTTGAAACAAATTTCTCGCCAGCAACTTTTCATTTTAAAAGTTACGTTACAATCAAACTTCCTGCAAACAGCATTAATTTGCCTATCAAGGAAAAAAAGTTTTTAAAGTAAATACTGAACCGATAATTTTGTTCTAAATCTTTTGATCCTATTCACCCTGTTTTACCATATTTTATAATCGTGCAAATAATTCAGAGTTCTAATGGAGTGTAACTGAGTGATGTGAGAGCATGGTGAACATGGATGACACCAACGAGGGCAGGCAGCGTTGTTTGTGTTGCCGAGATTAGCGAGACACTTGCCATCCTGCGTCCACTGACAGACAGAGCCATAATCAAGTCCATGGTCCCTTATTTCTACTTTGTTTACAATACCTACTTGTTTCAATACTAAACGAGAGCATATATCGCAAACTGTTCCTCAGTTTTGTTTAAAACATACCCTACTATGAATCCTAATTTTTTTCTAGACCTAACTATACGGATTCTGCTAGTTAGTTCATTAAAGATAATATCGTTTTCAATAATTAGCAAAAACTTAGGTGTATGTTGTCTTAAATAAATATTAAACGTAGTATAATATATCTTTAACAAATCTGTGGAACAGTTTTACGATTCCATCTCTCGCGTAAGACAAAAACATAGCTGTCACAAAATCTGTAAGTAATGAGTCATCGCCTTAACGCGTATTGGCTTCTAGTTTAGTAGTGCGTGAACTGCTTTAATACTTTGTTTAGGCTGTCGGAGACAGTCGTGAGTCCAAGGCTACAACAGAAAATTTTTAAAACGTCCTGTAGGTATTCAATAGTAAAAACCACGTGGTATCTACCTTGGGTTCAACAGTAGGTCCTACTTCAACCGCTTAAACTATACACTGTTAACACTTATGGCGTAGACTAAAGACCTAATATTACGACATGACAAGGTAAAGTCTGCAAAGCAACAGTTGTCCAAGTAAACGTGCCTACAAATTGCTGCGTATGCCAATTATTCTACATGAGAAACTGCACTCCGGGGAGGCAACGAGTTGACATACACGGCACGACAAGGGTCACGTTATCAGCCAAGTCTGTATGTCTGCTCAATATCGTCACCTGGGACATCAAGCAGAAGAGATGCAGCAGGGAGCCGATTAAATATCGCTTTTCATGGGTGCAACACAAATTTGCACCAGAGTTGTGTCTGGTTGTGCTCTAATAGATTTAAATACGCACACACATACAATAGAAGCCCAATATAACTAGATCTTAACTGTGTAGGTCCAAATAGCAGGTAGTGATATATAATCGGGGGGCCAGAACGTCCAGCAGTGTTCGTCGTAAGCGCTACATAATATCAGCCTCGGCAACAAACAACTATTAAGGTGGGACTCTCGTCGTTACTAAGTAGAGTGGCTAAATAACTTAAATTATAAATACTAACTTAACGATTTGCCTCCCTCCACGTATGCAATAATCCTTAGGAACACCTTATTTTCACGAAGGAGATTTTTGCACTATTCAGTTTCAATGCATTACGTTCACACCTGCAGCTCGGCTTTGCGCTCAGTGATTGACTGTATTCAAGTCTCTGTGTCTTGGAGTAATACCCTCTAATAACTGACGTATGGTGTCGAACTAATCTTGTTCTGATTGGCCCCTCTACATTAATATACGCTGCCAACAACCGCGAAGCAAAGCAGTTCATATGCACATTTGACACTGACACGAACTGGTGCAAAAATATTTTCACAAAAATCAGGAGGCACTAGTAATTTTGTTAAAAGTTTTAACTATACGTAAACCATAAACCAGGAATACTGAGCAACCCCTTAGTAAAGATTCTAATACTCATATGCTTCCCTCTCATACTCATATGCTATAACGACACATAAACTAAAATTCCAAATACCATAACAATGTGAACATGTTTGATTTAAGCAGGCACGTACTTTTCTACAGAATATTTCTTAAACCCTGCTTGTTCCGGAGTTTGCCGAACAGCTGCTGTAATTATATGCGATTTAGTAAGCGTTGATGTGCTAATGCCACTATCGTAGTCTACGCTATTAAGAAGATGCATAAGCGTGCATTTTAAAGTCAGCAGTGAATACATGCACACTACTACGACAACCCTGGCATTTTAAAGACAGGTCCATTAATATAATGTTGTACGTAGTGAAGTGAAGAGGTTTTGGTCAGTGTTTAACATTGAGGACTTAAGGGCATGGGCCGGAGTTTCTTCGCATTTAACGACAATTATTTTTTAAAACGTAAATGGGAGCGGATATCGTAAAATCTCTTCGTAACTTTGTTATGGCTGATTTAAACTGCGTACTCTAATTTTGTCGAGTTAGAAATCTGCAAAATAGTTTCTAATTAGTTAATTAACGAAATTTCCTTTTAATTGATAAATTAGCTCTACTCATCATACAGTTTGTCTCGAAAAATTACATTGCATAGTAAGACGAATTTACAAATAAGTTACGAAGCTATTTTACGACATCGACTCTCGTATGCATTTTAAAAAATAATTCTCTCGAAAGCCGAGAAACTCGAGCCGAAGCCCTTAAGTGCTGGTGAGGGGCGGGGAAGACGGGGAGATCCCCGAGAATAAAATCCGCCGACCAGCAGAATCGACTTCCACACGCGAAACCGGGGACCAACCCCGCCGAAAATCAAACCCGTTTCGCCTTGATTAGAGGCGAGTGCTCAAGCAACTACGCTAACCACGGCCTCCAGTTTTCTGCAGACTTCCCTCGTAAATCTTCCATATCTTGTAAAACGATTTTAGAAATGATACATTGTTATGAAAACGAGAGTTTTAGTTATTTTCACTGTCGATATAACAAACTGTACAGCCAAAAAAGCGACAGTCACATGAACACACGCTGTATATATTAAACGATATTCTTTAGTATACATCACTCACACAATGCTACTCAGCTCGGTAATTTTAGAAGTCGTTGTGAGGAAGAAAATTATACTTTCAGAGTAATAATTGTAGTAATTTTCTAATCCCAGGTAATGCTTTTTCTATATCATGCAAGGAAAGTTCACTTATATGTTTGGAGACTCTGAACTTGGTTGCTACACAGATCAGTAGGCAAGGTTTGACTATGGGGTAGATACGACCTTAGTTCTGAATCTCAGTTAATTATAGGGAGTCGGGAGATTGCATTACCTGATGTTTGCACTAGGGTTATCTCGCGTGCAGGCAATTATACCAGGATAATACATCCCAATCAATGTCTTTAGAACGTGAAGCATCTGCTTAGCTCTGCATGCATTAATACACTGCATTAACTGATAGCACGATTCCTCTGAATCATGAGATAAGAAAACTACGCGTAAGCTGTATTATTGACGAGGGCGATTAAATATTATTATTAGTTTATCCTCTCAGTCCATTTGTACACTTCTGACACATTCTTGTACGAATATTTCTTGAGTTGCAGTCCACATGGCCACCTGCCTAGACAACGAAACGACGTACAGAACTTCGTTACATAGCAACTTACTCGAAAACTGTCCAACGTGCATGAATGAGAGCTGCTTTTAGCACTCCATACCATGGCAAGGCTTTCACCTCGCCACTGCACGAAATATTACCCTGTTAATTTGTTTTCTATTTAAGTTGACTAGTTTGAGTAACCCCGAGTGACTTGAAATGCGTACGAACGATTTTTTTTAAGACCAGGTGGACGAACACAAATTCACACCGAGCCAGAGCCCAGGAATCGAACCCAGAACACCTCACAAGAAATCAGCCGCTCAACCAACTGAGCTACGGAGGTTCGACAGGTTGAGCGACTCGCACTTAGAGGCTAGGATGAGGAATAATGTACGTAGCTCTGCCGCCCTTAGTGCTTCCGGACTACAAGGCCTCGGATACAAACACTAAGTCTACCCAGGTTTCGCGTGAAAAGAGTTGCAGTCAGTTGCAATGAGTGTTGTTCACGATAAGAACAAACACTTCAACAATGTCGCATTAGTTTAAAAAACTCAGCACGTTTATAAGATGCACAGCTATATACTTACTTTCCATAAAGTCAGTTATGTGCAAACATCAAGCAGATTCGAAATACACGAAAACGGAAACACTCGTTTATCTAAAAAAAAAAAAAAAAAAACCATGCATACTACTCACTATTAATTGATACCTTCACAGTTCAGGGTTCATAGGGAAAAGAATATCTAACAGAAAATTGATCTACACAAGTTGAGTAGCTTACGCGTTGTATTATATAGGCCGGTCAGCGCAATCCTTTGCACTCTATCGATTTATTGACCCCCCCCCCACACACACACAAACACACACGCCCCCTCACAGACACAACCTAACCAAGGATCGACTATAATCGCATTAAAAGTCGCGCTCTATAGAGTAAATATCTGCGGTCAGAACAGGATATAATTTTTAGTTACCAGACGTGCTCCCAGAAGCAAAAGTATGACATTCCCAAAATCGCGCTCAGCACATATCACTATTGCATTGCTTCCCGATGTGTGTGCTTCGTTTCTGTCAAATCAACGAAACGAATATGTTTGACAGGAAGAAAGAAAATTTCAATAATAAACATAAAACAAGATATTACCAACATAATTAATAAGCAAGATAACTAAAATACGGATAAATCCGTCAAGGGAATGTTAAAATTTTAATTTATGTCGATCCGTATTCAAACACGGTAGACCTACAACAATTGGGACAGAAATACCTCGAGTAGTAAAAAATTTTCCCCACTGCAGCTATTTAAAAAAATACGAACACGCCCATGCTACGAAAGTCATACAAACTTTATTAAATCTACGTGGGTTCCGAATGTGATGAAATTTTGGTGATTCTGAAAATATCTCGTGCGTCCAAAATATTCTTCGAACTGCCAACGTTATAAAAAAATTTAACATGGCATTTACAAAATTTATACAAGTCATATTATCTTACCGGATTCTTCATGATGAAATTCTGATATAAGGTTCTTAAGATATCTCGTGTGCCAAAAAAAAAATGTTCAAATGCCAACTACTGTGAAATTATGAAAACAGCAAATATTCATGTCAAGTCTTATGTATACCCAATTTGGATACATAGTTCGCAAAATCTCTGTTGTGATCAGAAATATTCGAATAGCCGCTATTGTAAAAACAAGTAATATCACGGAACGAACGAAATACGTGAAAGTTGTCACTGTACTAAAAACAATGTGTGTACCAAACTTGATAAAATTTAAAAATATGTTTCCACATATATCTCGTGTGATCAAAACATGTTCAAATTACCCGAATTTAATTCATACGTACTCTCCATGAACATAAGAAAACACCTCATTCAAGTTGCTTTCAGAATTACTACGTGTGTACTGAGTAAGATAAAATTGTTATTTGAGGTTGTTAAAACATCTAGTATGTTCAGAAATGTTCAAATGGTCACCACTGTGGAAATATGAACGTGGCTTTAGCAATATAATTAAGTCGAGCCACTTTACGAAATTGTATATTTGTACAAAGTTTCCAATTATTCGGATAAATGTCTCCGCACACTTGCCTTATTAGCAAAAATATAAAAATTCTGATTTTTCGAAAATATGAACACGGAGTGAACAAAATAGTTTTAAAGTCAAGTAGCCTTTCTTTGTACTATACTTAAAACGAATTCTGAAAAATAGTTCTTAGATATTCCGTGTCACCAAAAATTTATTAAATTGCCGCAATTTTGAGCGTATGAACTGCTGAACAAAATTCACTTAATATCAAGTCAGCTTACATAGTAGTATATACATAAAGTCTGATGAAACTCAGATAATTATTTTCTAAGATATGTCATAGCAAGATAAGAACATATATAAAAAACTAAATTTTTAAATGTAAGCATGGCATTACTAAGTATACTTACATAAAAGTCAAGCCACCATACAAAATATTTTATGCGTAGCGAGTCTGATGAAATTATAAAATTAATTTCCTCAGATAACAGCTATGATTGGAGGAAGTTCAATTAGCACCAGTTTTAACACGTGAACATGACATTAACGAAACACACAAAAGATAAGTCAGGTTACTAATTGGTATATGTGTACCTAATATTTTGATAAAAACTCGATCCAGGGGTCCAAACGTTTTTAAGGACGCACCCACATACATGCGCGCGCACAGAAAACAAGGTACTTTCATTAACTTACTTTTACCTTCGAAAAGGAAGCATAAAAAATTTATATAATTAAAACTGTACGTACTATCTAAAATGTAAATATGTATTCGTGTATGTATGTACTACGTGCATTGTTAAATTGACAATTATTTCTTTATAGGTTGTTCGGATATATATATATATATATATATATATATATATCGGAAATGGTGTTGAAAAAAAACGTGCATTCAGTTTCACTTCGTTGTAATGTTCATCATGTGCAATGTTTACATTTTAAATGACAATATGTAACTTTAGCCTGTTTGTCCCACACAAGAGCAGAGTAATTACGAAGTAGGTAGGCTGTGAGGTGAACTTTCGAACACAGATTTCACTCGGGGTACGCTTCTAACACCTTAAACTGATAACTGGACTGACCTACCCTATCCTCGTGAGCTTTCTAAAGTGCATTTTGCTTTCGCTGTGCACAACAGAATTTAGAACAGTTACTACTTTAAGTAGCTAAATTTAATAGTATTTTTGATTATATTGCAGTTAGCACTGGCGCAATGAACAAACTGTACATAATTTCACTTAAACCGGTAGTTTATTCACATGCTAATTTTCAATCATTTCCCAAATTTGCCGTTCGTGACATGCGGCGTTCTGCATTATCGCCAAAAATTGTACTTATTTATACATTTGAACATTAGTAAGTGACATAAGAAAACTGTTATCCCTGTGAAAATACTATTTTGAATTGTATGCCACCCTTATGTAACTTAAACCGTTCTCGCCAATCTAATTAAATTACATTATATTTCGACTTTTAGTTATTAGTAGACTAACTAAAATTTCTTAAATTTCAGTCAAAACAAAATAAATACATCTGGTAGAAGAAAACTGTTGTTTCAGCAGAATAGTTACTCGCTCTAGGTTTGGAAGCGGACCTTTAGATACACGACTGTGCTAGGTAAATAAGAACAAGTGTGTCAAGGTGGTAGAGGTGAAATGTAGAGCCAAAAAGCTAGAAGTTTCAGCATTCGCGAAACTCATTTCATCTGAAAGTTTTCAGTTTAAATGGGATGTGACTTCTCAAACAGAGGTTTTCGATATGCCGTGACATTTCCTTCAAAACAGAATATAATTGGATTATTCTCGCGCGTGGTTGATTGTTGACATTTTCCGAACGTGCTGGTAAAACTTAAGCGAACCTTACTTGCAAATGTTTGAATAAATGCCTCGTTTAAATAAATGTATTCAATGCTTGCCAAGAATGCAATGGTTCTTGTTCTTGCCTGCTTCACGGGAAGCAAACCAACGCGTTCTTAGTTGAGTCACAGATCATAAACTGTTTGAACACAAATCATTGACGATGAACTTTGTGAAATGCTTCTGCTAACAGCTTTTGTATAGGAGTTAAACACATTTTCAAAACATAGCACATGCCTGTTGGGTTACAGGTGCAAACACCACTATAATAATTGTGTTTATCTTTAAAACCTAACTTTTTGATTTCTAATGGAAAATATGACTATGAATTAAGAAAAACAAGTAATTCCTAGGTTTATGACTTAATAGAATACCCTTCTCAAAGACAAATAATTGATATAAACATTATATCGATTTCCTCTTGCCTCAGACATTCCTTTACTTCCACGCATTTTGATGTTCTCTCTTAGTGATTATAATATAGGTCTTTCAATTTCTGTTTGGAAACAGTTTAACACGTGAGTTCCTTAACTGTCATAACCGTTTAACGTGTGTATCAGTTATAATTTCAGTATCGCCTCTATTATAGAAAGTGACTTTTCCTGCTATGTGATGTTCCGTATGCTACGAAAACCAATTTAATACTGTTCATATTTTAATTAGGGATTTATAATATTACGTACAGGAAATGAAAGTATTGTAGCGAGCAAAACCTATCGTGCGAGCAGAATGAAACAAAAAATAGAAATACATAAGCGAATACCGGGATGTATCCTTAACAAAGACCATGGCCGATTCCTTTCCATTTTCCTAATATATCTCATGTACTTAGTTGTCAACGGAACGTTCAGCTCTACTACAAAAAAATTCACCGTTTACAATCAAATGCACTGTGGCAACAATACAATACCTGACATATAGGCAACAACTGCTACACTCACAATGGAGTACGCACAGAATGTTTAATAGCGTGTCTCAAATATAAGTCAAGGAAACGTCAACAAATAAAACTTAAATACTACAGCTCCACACACACCTATACCCAGCAGATACCTTCATCTCTGGCGCATTTCAGGTGTGAATGTATGTAACAAGCAATGGAAGTTCGGGAGCCTACGATAATATAATCACTTAGTACAGGTTGTAGTGCTCACCTCACATGCAGTGTGTTGCAGACACAGACTGTTTGTGTGATTTTTTTTCTCTCGTAAACGGTGCCTTCTAGCGACTTGTAACAAGAGGACCTTTTATGTTACTTAGGATGTACTGCTCAGAAAAACAACATAAAATGTTCACAATACTCAACGACACAAAAGTTGTAGTCAATAAAAGTGTTGCCACCCCTTTTATTTTCTTGAAGGAGAGAATTTTAAAGTGTGGGTTCTTCACGGGTTACAGATCTCGATATAACTAATCATCGTGGGCAGAATAGTTATGTATCTCCACGTGGTTTCCGATATTTTGCCAAAAACAATTTTAAAATCCGATTTTCAAGGGTAAATACCTCCCTTAAAAATGGCGCTAGGCGAAAATTGCTGTATATACCTATATATCATTTTTATAAGGAATCACAATCTCTCCTTTGTAAATGTAGATCAGAAATAGTCTGTATATATCAGGGCCTGGAGAATTCGTGTACCTACTCACCGCTCCCGACAGTGCTTAAGCCATGATGCGACATGTTTCTCGGATCTCCGAGACAGGGATTCACCGCGAGATGTCTGGACTTATGTATGAGAGTATGTAAGAGAGCAGCACCACAGGTTGGGAGAGTTCTTTTGCCAAGAGTCATCTTTTTGTGCGAGTGAGTCATGGTGACACTAATGGATTACGAACGGTACCGGTGTTCGGTGATATTGTTTGCTGTGAACAGTAGTGTCTACGAGTCGTTCTGGCCTTCAATAGGACCATCGGGGTGCTCCGTGCTAGGACATTGGTTCCACCATTTCTGAGTGGTCAGATAAAAGTTTTAAGAACAGAAAACGCGTATAATGGATTGAGACTTTTTTTTTAATTTATAATCATTATTTATGTAGTAATTAATTGTTTTGTTTGCTTTTAACTTGTGACTTTCTGGTGACTTTAACAGAGGCAGTTATTTAGTAATGATTGATTGCTAGTAACCTTCAGAAATTTTGGTGTAGATAGCTGTAAATAAATTAGGATTTGCTCTAATTATTTTCTTTTACTTAATCAAAGACCATCATCTCTCAGCGTACCTTGCCCCAATTTGTAACAGTATATTTGTCCTTTATAAAGATACTTTTTTTTTAAACCTGTGGTTTATGTGCGTAAGCGGTGTTTCTGACCGGGGCGTGTAGACCGCATCGACGGAAACTGTCCTCAACACGCTGGCCGTTCGATAGTTGGGCGTGTCCAGCCGTTACTTCCAGGAATCTAGCCACCCCTTTGTTACACTGGAATCTGCGTTGTTTTATTTTCCTTTAGGTACATGGCACTTCATATTTGCAAGATGCGTCCAATTTTTGGACATAGCGGGCAAATATTAAATATTTCGTTATGAATAAACTGGATGGTATCTATTTCAGACATAACTTCGTAACATATGGTCTCGTCGTGGTTAATCTCTATCAAATTCATGACCATTCTACAAAATTATTTCTTAGGTGAAATACTGTTGTTTAAATTCTAGCTTGACGTCGGCAAGTCGTGACATTCAACTATACTTAGATTTTTAAAGACGAACTATTATGTGTGTTTAGACTGCTTTTCCATTTTATCACATTGAAACTAAAAGCTTTTTGTCAATATTGGTCAAAACCACATTGATACAAAAGCTTTGTTTGTGTTTTAATTGCCAGGAGAAAATACATATTTTTGAAATCAGTAAACGAGAAAAAGGCCAGATTAAATTAATAATTACTTTCGTAACTAAGTTCGTTTCATCAAATGGCACAGCGTTTTGATAAAAACGGCATCGTGAATGGTAGCCGAGGTACGTGAATAATTATTAACATGTTGAATTCACACACTCGTTGAAAGAAAAATTATTCTGGTGTGTTGCTTCCGTTTAAATAGTGAGAACATTACTGTTAGTTGTTGCTACTATTTGGGTCCTTCCTACAACAATCTGTTCTGTAGACGTAACAATATATATTTGTAAAGGAAGATACATTTTGGTTCCCAAAAAAAAATTGTTGTATGAACAATCCATGAAGTACCGAGAACCGAACTGGATTGTATTTACAGGAGTTTGGTATCTACAACAATAATTTTCTTTCTGTGTATACAACCTATACCTTCAACTAAGTATTTGCTGTTGTACTAGCGCTATATAATACAATGAGTTGTTTGAACAAACAGCCTGGATTCCATTTAACATTATAATTGTCATAGTTATTGTAATTTTCAACACGAAAATTACAGTGTTACGGCAAACTGAAACGTTAACTGGAAACTTCGTGACATTTGGAACAAGAAATATTTTTTGATGAGACAAACCTACTTATGTGTGTATGTGGTTACGAAGTATTAATTTTAATATATTATTTATTAATATTATTAGGTGACCCTTATGTTACAAAAGTGATAGTTGACCGTAACATAAATTACACTGAAGATATCTAATAGTAGTAAAATGATTATTATTTAGATTAATATTTACAGCATATAGACCTACATGCAAGGAGGGACATAGTACAGAAAATGTAATGGGATGCAGAGAACATTAGTTGATAGGTCGGTATAAAACATTAGTTTACGAACAGCCACGCGTTATTTCTAATACTGTTGTAAGTCTCACTGTAAGGTGTGGCCGGCGGCTGTTTTCAGGTTTCGCTAAGTCGTACGGCACATCTTGAGCTATAGTAAATGTAAGTTTCTGTGGCTCAAGCACCACAGACAGGCCCGCAGACAGACAAGGCCACGGTAAGACGTCATTCTAGCTTATGTGCTTCCTTGTGTCCTGATTTTGAGCGGTTGCAGTGGGGAGTTATGATGTTTCGAAATGTCTACTTGGGTAATCTAGAACTAGTGTTCGGTATTCATGGCATAGTTTCGACACCTTGTATGAAGACGTTTTCAAGGTGGCCACTACACCAAGGCCTACCGGCGATAGAGCCATTAAAATATATATGCATTTTCAATTGTTGCCAGTAAATTACTGCTGTTATATGTTTGTGCACTGAAAAAAAGAGTATAGTTGTAGGTACCATACTAGTATTAAAATAGGGACAACAAAACTGTTTGGTTGTTGGTACTACTCTGGACAGTTCCTTCAATAATCTGTTTTGTACATGAAACAAAGAGCCTTGTTGCTATTACATACCAGATTGTAACTTATACAGAACAGATTGTTGAAGGAACTGTCCAGAGTGGTATCAACAACCAAACTGTCTTGTTGTCCCTATTTTAACAGAAGTATGGTACCTGCAACTATACTCTTTTCTCAATGTGATGTTGCCTTCTAAGTCTTAAAACATGTTTTCTGCATACACTTGTACACCCAGTTAACCAAACAGATGTACGTCAGCGATTCTTTCATGCGTATTTAATTTTTACTCGCCTGAAATACTCATAATAACGGATATCGAAACGTTTCATGAGGCGTGCAGCAATTCTTAAACCACGATGCCAAACGGACACCAAACTACCAAATTGGAACGTTAGAGATATCTTAAACTAACCGGGTTCCTCTAATGCTGTAGTCAATTTTTTTAACCGGGCGAGACAAATGACATACAATTGGTACGTAGCTCTGTTGCGATTTTGTTTCACTACTTAAAAAATTTTCGAGACAAACGTTATCATGATTTTAACTAATTCATTAATTAAAAAGACATTTCGTTAGTTAACAAATTGGCTACCATCGTGCCGCATCTTGACTCGACAAGATCATTGTACGTAAAAAAACAGTTATAATAAATACCTAAGTTACGCAGCGATTGTACGATATCACCTCTTGTTTAACTTTTCAGAAATATTTATCACAAATATGTAGGAACCCAGTCCCAAGTACTTAACAGCTGCAACAACTTCCTGATCAGCTGAGGAAACTGTTATTGTATGTTTATTTTGTAAATAATTCTGTCTGAACTGTCAGTTTCATTACAAACGGATTATTGGTATATGTTTGTAACAACGCCTACTTATAAACACAGGAAAGAAATTAACTGTATCGGAAAACTTCGTGAGGTGACTCGTTGTACTAATTAAGTGGGGAATATATTTCTGACAGTGATGTGTTTAAAATAAAATTTCAGTCCGGAACAAACTTGGAGTTGACCAACGAACCAGGATGAAAAAAAAATCTACAAACACGTCTGAAGAGAGATAATACAGTCCAGTCGCGAGAGTGTACAGAATCCTGAGTGAAACATTTTACTTTCAACACCCATCTTATTAAACTGAATAAAGATATAGCATTCATTTAACCAAAACATTTGTTTTACTACGTTAGAGTCTACAACTGTCCTAAACTGAACAGTTGAAAATGTTTAATTTTCCTATGCAGACCGGAAATGCAAAATAAAATAATATTCTGACGAATGACTTCAGCCAAAATACATAATAAGTGTATGCTTAGTTATTATTTTAGATATGTTTTCTCCGTAGTTTACAGCATTGCTTAAATACGTGTGTACACAATGTTAAGGGCCAAAATGAATTTTTAAGTATTCTTGTCTAACGTGCAATTTTAATTTTTCACTGTGTTGATTTCAATCCAAGTACAATTATGCCTGGGATTTTACTTCAACCGCTTATACATAAACAGAATAATAATTTAGAGACGAATCTTATAAATTGAGTTCCGAATGGACATTTTACATGTTACATATTTGTCTTAACCACGAGTATAAGAATACTTAACAAGACATTACAACACATTCGAATAATGTAACAACCCATTGTAAAATACGTACACGTTTCGTGCAATACCTGGCACGGCATGTAAATCTCGCTGTTCGGAGGTAGTAACAGGAGTCCATCTCCCTTGTGGATTTTATTACGGCGGGAGATAAAATTCACAGGCTCACTCTAACAGAATTACCTAAATCTTAATCGAAGTTTATTAACGAACACGCAGTATAACACTTTTCATACTTCATTTTAAAAATAAAGCAAATGTGAACACTTTTAGTGCACAAGTCTTGTAACGTCAATATAGACTTGAATGTTTCTTCAAAATGCATAGCAACTCTACTAATGATCAATGGGAAACAATTCCATATACCAACTTTCTTAACACTCTTAGACTTTGGTAAAGATATTTAAAAGTTATTATTTTACAATTTCTTTATTTGGGTGAAGCTACTAGCAACACAAATCATTGCTCGGAAAACCATATATTTCTTTTAACCAAAAAAATTTCTCTTCAAGAGGTTGTCTTTTTATTTTCAGTTTGTACATAAATGTGTTTACTGAATTTACTACTTCATCTTGCACAAGGAATCACCTCAGAACATATGTCGGTACAGTCCATACTCACCCTGTGTAGTGAACTTTATTGGTTAGCTCAGGAATAGAGCTGTATTGGGCGCATCTCTAAGGTGTCCGAGCAGCCCCAACTATGAAGGTCCAGGTGCGGTATACGTCACTAGCTTTGTGATGTCTATAGTGGCGCATATCGCGTGGATATTAGCGTGAAACTGAACCTAACAAGCACTCCCTTGGGCACTGTCTTCAAGGTACGTCGCACTCTGTGATAGCGAGGAAGGTGGTAGAAGGAGGAGAGATGTCGGCTTTGTGCTTCCCCGAGGGCGTATCTCGAAGCGAGCGAGATGAGTTTCCACTCTGAGGCCGGGCCGCCACCTTACACTCGCGTAGCTAAGGTCGGTCATCGTAGCTGTGATGTACGGCACCCAGGCCAGAGGTATTCTTTTGTTCGACCTTACAGGCGAGCTGCCCTCTACCAGTAGATATATATACGCCCAGCTGCTCTAGACTTGCTGGAATGTAACACCGGCGTTTCAGCCGGCAATGCGGTCTACATAATAGCGTTTGTAGCAGTTTCCGCTGAAATTCCGTACACGCCGTATATCAATCTCCAATATTCACAGTGACTTATAACTAGTAAGTAATATTTACCAAACTTTTGACACTTTTTCGTAGAACAAATAATTTTTGGTGAAAAGGTATTGCAACAATTTCTTTCAATGCAACACGATCACATCCGCAACTCTACTACATGAATATAGGCAGAATGTATTAGAGTAGAGGTGTCGCTTATTTGCCTGAGCATGTAGCAGAACTGTATATGTGCACATAAGGCATAGGAATAAATTTTGAAAAATTATTTTGCCAAAAACCATTGACTCTACTTGTAGGTTTTCAAAAAAATGTCTCAACTATTTCTTCATTTTTTGTGTTCATATGAACTACAGTCTGGTAGTCTCCTTGGTAAAAATATTAATTTATTTTAGTGTACCATGTCAAAAGAAAACATAAATACTTAGGAAGAAGAAAAAGGAGCACACTGAAAGAAAAAATTACATAAAGTTTCATAAGTCAGCGTGTATTTCTCTGTACATAGCAAAAAAAAAAAAAAACAGCCAGGTGGAAACCAAACACAACTTAGGAATGTCTGCAGTGAACTTCTCATCGCAATCTTTGCGTCACTCTTGTACATTTAAAATGTAAAAATTATTCACGTTGACATGTAGAAACACAAGAATACGTTACGTTGACGAAAAATGTTCAATGCTTTTAAACGATTAAAACGAAAATTATGTGTTTTAGGCAATAAAAATTGTCCACTCAAAAAATTAAGAAAAAAAAATTTTTTTTTTTCACTTTTTAAAATTAATTTGTTATTTTTTTTCTCCTTTACAGCCCGAGAGATATCTGGTAAATATTTTTAAGAACAGACAGAGCCATAAATACAAAATCCATAGAGTAAATAGGCCTTCCAAAGAAAAGTGAAGATATTTTGGTCAGAGGATAATCGTCTAGGTCTTTAGCGCTAATGAGGGGTGACATGTCAGTATGGAGCAGCGCCGGAATGAAGGGGCAGGTGAAGCAGTAGATACGCGAGAAAACCTGCCGACAAGCGGCAACGTCCGGCACGATCCCCACACGTAAAAATCCAGGGGCGGACCTCACCGGAATCGAACACGGATCGCCTTAGTGAGAGGTGAGAGCTCTAGCAACGGCGCAAACCTCGCCACCTCCTCTCCTTACGAACACAGTTCTTACAAAACTAGGGAACTTTGCAGCAAGAGAATGCAGGAAATATGGGTTTAAAGAAAGGTAAACAAGTCTGTAGTACTTCGTGTAGTCCATAAAAGGATTCACAAATTAACATAGCCTATTTATACATATATGTGCGTGTGTGTATCGCCACGAAAATAAAAATTACGTCGTCTGATCTCACGACTTCATTTTCATCTCAGTGCGTTACTTCGTGGAGACATTTTAAATGCCATGGTTGAGTGTATTGCAGTTTGCTATATTCAAAAGGGTAACGGGTAAAAAATATACGCACATGTACACACTTATATATATGCAGGTTATCCAGAAACAAACGCATGATTATTAAGCACAGCACACGCGATTCCTGGTTTGAGTTGGAGACAAAAATGTCAGTGGCAAAGTGTAGTACGATGACATATTGTGTGCACAATGTGGCAACGTTGCACTGCAGTTAGTCCCCTCGTGCGATCCTCTGATATCATACGTATCTTATTACTACTGTTGTAACCTGCGTGTTATGGGCGCAGGTTAAAACCTCCAAACATGATTGGGATTGTACGTTAACTTGACGTAACCTATATAAAATAATACCTGGATATATCTATAGGATACATTTAGAAGTTCATAGTTTCGCCGTGCACAATAATATTAGTAAACTAATCATAGCAACAATGAACTCGTCCTTTTTACAGGAGTTTATAATATTACGTGTTCGCAAGCAATACACTGAAATAGTCAGAAGTTGCTGCACATGTTTGTTGTGTAATAATTTTGAACAAATGTGGAAAGCCAAACAAATAAAATTGTTTATTTTTATTTTAATTTTTTTTTAAAAATGTTTGTTATAAGTATTGCTATTTTATTGATTTGATAAAGGCACGCCTAGTGTTGGAAATATTTTATGAAGAATAAATACTATTTTTTAATGAAAACGTTTAACGTACTAATTTTAGAACTCAAAAATTTATATATAATTGATTTTTAGATAGTATTTAGTTTTTCCATGCGAAAGCCATTAATAATTTTCTGTTACACTTTTATAGAATTCTTGATATATAACGTAAAAAAGATATTGGTCTGTAATTTGTGGCAGAAGTCAAGTCACCACATTTATGCAAAGGCAAAACGACTGCTGCCTTCAAACATTGAGGAAATATCCGAA
>PNEQ01128611.1:30116-50927 GCA_003012365.1 Medauroidea extradentata
ATATATATATATATATATATATATATATATATATATATATATATATATATATATATATATATATATTATGCTATGGGAATATTCAGGCTGCCAGGTAGTTCGCGAATACGACTGCACCACGTGAATAAGTGACCATAACACAGAAGTGGGAAGAGTACCCGTTGATGCAATGAGATAATTACAAAAATATCAGTGACCGGGAACGTAGGGCTTGTTGATAATTTTTTCGTAAAGAAAGGCCTTGGGGATTTTTATCAAACAGCAGTGGCGGCGGAAGGTTGTTTGTAAAGGAGGGGGACAGGATCGTTGACAGTCATTTATTTTCGAGTTTTTTCTTATAACGACTAATTAAAGCGGGGGGGGGGGGGTCTGGGTGTCCCCCCTACCCGGGAAAATTGCGATTTTAGTGTGCAAATTGGCGCTGTGGTTTACGAGTCTAAATATTTAATATACCGCTGGCATAAATTGTCATATTTTTAAATACTAAAACTTAGGGTGGGTACAAATGCCCATAGTGTCCCTCCCTTTTGTTCCAGGAGACGGACAGTTTTTCCCCTGTCCTGCGATCTTCTCCACAACCTCTGCCAATGAGAGTATTTTCTTCTTAGTTTTTGTTCCCTGATTCCTGTGGTGTAGTCTGTAGCCACGAATTATTTTGCTTTTTATTTCTAATGCAATTTTTTTACCTGTAAACCAACACTTTTCGTAATCTAAGGGCTTTATTAATTTTTATTATTAGTTATTAATAGTTACTTTCATGCCAGATTCAATTGGTAAAGCCCGTATCCACGAATTAAGTGACATTCTGTGAATGTTTCACGAGGAATGTGACACTAATTAATAACAAATATAATAGTTACAATTTTCTGATAAACAAATTAGTACTCCGTGTGGTGCAATTAAATTGAGTTTTGAATCTCGTATGAAATCGGTGTATGGTAATGGCAAATGTATAACTGTATGTATTTCATTCAAACGTAATGCACGGTTCGTTGGTAATCTATATTACCTGCAACATTTCGTCAGCGCATTACCGTGAGCATTAACACTCCAATTTCGACTAATGCATCGACGCATGTTAAATTAAAAAGTGATTAGGTAAGCGTGATAAGTAACGTCTAAACAGTTCGCACTGCCATAAAGTAATTTTTTCATACTTGTCATCGCAAATTAATGAGTATTTTGTAAATATTGTTATTGATCTGGATTTTCGCCCAGTATTATAGCTGATGGCAAGTGCATGGTGATTGGCGAGAAATTGTCTTACTGATTGAATTAATTGTTATGTGAAAAGCTACAATTTTAAATTATTCGCAATTAAAACATGTAAAATAGTTTACTGGGTAATCGAAAAGGTATCCTGAAGTAGCTTAGTATATTAGATTTCAGAGTAAAAAATTATAATTTGTGCGGTAAACAAAACGTCTACTATTTCTAATACCATAGGACTTTAAAATCGGCGACTATGACAGTAACTGATACGTACACAGTTTCATTTTGAAAATATATTTTATGAACAACATTGCCGTTTATATATAAACGTTGAAATGTGACAAACACAAATACCGAATAACGGCTTTTTTCCAGCGCCCTTTTGTGTTTATGTATTTTTGGTCTTACGTTTCGTAGAAAGCGAATACACTAGACACAGTTGCACACAACTTAACACATGGGACATAAATTGGAACAGGAGTTTATTAGTGCCCATTCACTGTTAAAAATTTCCGTGAATTTATGGACAATCTTACGGAAACGTCTGTTTAATTAACGGACACATTATTTTGTAACACAGCTATAAATAATTATGTTTCATTAATTAAACATATATGTCAAACTGCGAGAAGAAACTAAATAAATAACCGAACGCATTATTGCGCCTGCATACTAAAGAAGTCACATAAATATGCGAGTTTCTATAAGTGGAGCTGGTTGTCTTCCGTAAATTAACGGACACTTCTGGGGAATTTTTTACCAGCACTTCTCCGTAAAACAACGAAAATAAATTTTTACAGTGCCCCCTAATGTTAGTGACAGTTTTTAGCAACTGTTATTTAGTACTTCTTAGTAACATGCTAAAAATTCCACTGGTATTCGGCACCACTTGAAATACTCTCATGTACACCGTTATAATTTTAACGGAAATAGTGTCCGTAAAAGTAAAATACGGAAATGTCTACAGTAAATATACACTACGGAATCATTCGTAATATGTCCATAAGTCTGCTGCGGACACTTACACTGAAAAAATCGATAATGTATGGGTTAGAGAGCTGTAAATATCACGGATATATTTTAATAACATCACCGGTAAATCTGCAAATCTGTATAAATGCAATCGTAGCATTATAGACATGTAAGTATGGCTCAGTTCCGTGTGTTGAAACTGTTTTACGGAAACTTCTGTTGGATAAGGAAATAAGTTTCCGTGAATTCACGGAGGTATCTGGAGAATTTTTTACCGGAAATTCCGTAAATCGACGGAGAAAATTTTTTACAGTGTAAGAGCTTTCAAGTGTTGCGACACCATAACTTTATGTTTTCTTACGTAATGATGTTAGTTCTTTAAAACGTTTCTAGTGACTACATTAATCTCCTTTGCAAAATTTGTGGCATAGTAATTATTCCCAAATTGCATGTCAGAGTCAAAAATTGCACGTTACTGCAACTTTCAAAGAAATCGATCAGAATTTACTCTGAAAGATGACGTAAAATACTTAAAAACCATAAATTGTGACATTTTTAGTTTTCAATTATTGTTGAAATACAAGACTAATCCAACATTTTCAGTTTTTTTTTCAACAATTAAGGAGTTGGCTAGAATAAAGGCATTGGTAAGATAACCGCATGAGTTTTGGAGAAATTAATATTTTTAGTTTACGTTTCTCTCACATAATTTTCTCTTAACACCAATAAGTAATACGTAATAACAATAACAAATGATTAGTAGATTATAAACACAGTCAAAAACAAAACAGAAATTATTAATAGCATAATGGTACCAGCACAAGTCAAGACAGAAATTCATAATTTGGTGAAGAAATTAGATATTGGTACAAACATTTGTAGATTTCTTCTATGGACGTTATCGAAAAAGATAAATTGTTTGACTGAAGAATGGCCTTAGCCTACTAAAGCCTATTCCAGCCAACTCCTCAATGTTGTGGCTTTATATTTATAGCTTTTATCGTGTAGCCCGTGACATATTACATCGACATAAATTAATTCATTTCAGTAAATTTGTTTAGGTGGTATGTTGTAAGATGGAAACGTTGATATGTGACATGTCGTTGTTGGAATACTACACACGCTAATATTGTCTGCAAGGGGATAACGTAGTCGAAGGTAACGTATACAAAACTTACATTGTTCCGTACAACTATTAGTAATATCTAGAGACTGGAACAGCGAGCTACTGTATATAGAAAACATAGAGGGGCGGAAACAGCAATCTCCAAGGCTCTGAAGTGAAGTCCAATTGAACGTGGTATTTTTACTCTACATAAAATGGCGGACTCTTATTTCCTGTCGAGAAACGAAAGATATTATACTAATTTAAACTATTTATTACAATATTTATTGGCAATTTTTCCTGTGTTTAACGGGAATATAGTAGAACTAAAAAGAAACGAATTTTATGCGAACATAATGACGGATTTTCAAAATAATGTTGGACACACTGCTGTTCGCCATGTTTTCTAGGGTCAAAATAGCTGTTCAATTGGGCTTCACTTTGGAAGCGTTTCCGCCCCTCTATGTTTACTATACAGCTCGTTGGACTTTAAAAAATTCGCGGGTTCTCTGACGTATAGGCTGGGCTCCAAGAACATGTGTGTATTCAAGCAGACATTATCTGCTCACTGGCTGCTCGACGACGCAGTGATATGGGCCTGCATTTAGTTGCTACTGTACTATTGGCTAAGCTACTTCCAGGAAGTGTCAAATATGTCACGGACCAATTACGAAAGTGGCACGAACTTACAGTTACTGGAATTATAACTTGGGGCCAAAATAAAACGCGAATTTTTCAGGTCGCTAGTAATATAGTTTTATTTAACCACGATAGTCGTTAGTGAACCATTGTATTATTCACCTGGAGGTTTCAGGAAAGCATGGAAAAGACGGAAATAATGACGGATGAAGCCGAATACTCAGTATTGCGATACTAGCGTGTTGCTGTGCCGCTGCCTGATCGACGCACGTCTATGTCAACAGTGAAATAAGATGAAGGATCACCTTAGCTGATATCAAGGTATAGAGCAGGATTGAGCACATGTTTATTCTTCATCAGTGTGTGACAGGCAAGAGGAGACCACACGACTTATCCTCTCCAGTCTTTCAGACATGAAGACATCGTCACGTCGGCATCTAGGTCACCTCGGCGCCGTAATACGATAAGACGCTTTCACGCGTCCAGACGCCTCGCACGTAGGTTACAAGACAAGTCCTTGCGTGATGCTTCTTTACCAGCTGCAGGCTATAAATATAGGCAAGTGAAATATGCGGCACTGCACTATCGTCCTTATGGATGGAACATTCAATTGTTACACAGTGATTTCATAGTAGTAATTTTGTATAGGACGTTGAGCGGTGAATCTATAATTACACTCCTGAATATCATGGAAGAAAGACAAGCGATTACTTCTGTGTTTGTGTTTTGCTAATGAATTTGATCTACTTCTTTTTATCGAGTTCGAGGTCTGAAAAGGCCGTCTTAATAAATGTTTATTGGTTTCAAAAAGAAGTTACCGGTATAACTGATAAGACTTCCTTTCTCAAAGTGGAAGCAAGAAAACCCTGAAAGTTAAAATCGTTTACGTACATCTAGGAAATTTATTAATAATGTTATTTTAGACATGATAAACAAAATAAACCAAACATTAGTCAGCTTACTAATTACACACTTAGTTTGATAAATTGGGGAATAAAGATAGAATATGGCCACTGTTTTCAAAATATTACAAAAGATGAACGAAACACACAGAACTTCAGTCAACTAATAACTTGAACATGCATGTAGAAATTAATAAGCTTCTGAAAAATATTTCCCCAAAAAGTCATATTACGAAAAAATATGACATATTCATCATTATCAAAATATGAACACGTGATAAAAAACGAAATACAGAAAAGTCATGTCAGCTTTGTAGGATATGTAGTATATGTGTTCCAAGTTTGATGAACTTCCTAAAAAATTTCTTAATATATATGGCATATTATGCAAAAATATAAAAATGGCTACCATTATGTATGACTATGCTAAAATATAGACATCAACTAATTTAAAATATGAACAAAGGATGGATGAAATACACGAAAGAAGAGTCACCTTTCTATGTAGTAATGTGAGATTCTGAAAAAAAAAATTACTCAGTTGTGTTATACAATGCTATCAACGGAAAACCCGAAAAAAAAAAAAAAAATATTGTGATAAGTAGGCTATTGCACCGAGGAACAAACTGTGATCGTGTAAAACGCACCCAAACGTGGCCGTGGTTAACGTGGAAGCTAGTATCCCGGAATTTCGCTTCTGGATATCATGTCGGACGATGACGCTGGCCGGCGGGTTTTCTCAGGAATCTCCCCTTTCCACCGCCCCCTCATTCCCGCACTGTTTCATACTCGCGCCACGTCACCTCTCCCCAGCGCTTATGTCCTACATGTTACGTGCTGACAAAAATCTCTTCTGTCACTCGCGCAAATGTTACAGATGTAGCTACAACGGCCTAATGGGTAAGACACCGTGGTCTTCACCCGAAAGTAAACACACGCTGGTTTTAATACGGGGCACACGTAGCATAAATGCCTGCAAAACCAAAAGGTAATAAATGATTACAATTAGTGCATACGTTACAAAGAACTTTATAGTTGTTTTCGGTAGCACATCATGAAGCAAGAGGGTAGAGACTAAGATTCTGTCTGCCTCTGCGAAAAATGGTAACTTTGATTTAAGCTAAGGTAATTCTAGTCTTGTATTTTAGAATACATAGAGACAAACTAGCGGGAAAAGACGACCGAAGGTTGCAGAACGCAACCAAGCATGCCCTAGAGTTCTCTTTCAGTCTGGTCCTAGTTCTCCATATTTACATAATATTGTAGCAAAGTACACACTTATTGAAATAAAACATGTCATAAG
The DNA here is from genome assembly GCA_003012365.1 of Medauroidea extradentata. Taxonomy (NCBI): domain Eukaryota; kingdom Metazoa; phylum Arthropoda; class Insecta; order Phasmatodea; family Phasmatidae; genus Medauroidea; species Medauroidea extradentata. The sequence continues at coordinate 36,250 of PNEQ01128611.1, forward strand.
TTAAATCTTTCTTAGTTAATTTTATTCCTGTTTCCAAATAATGACTTTTTTCCGATAGCTAAGTTGTAACTTAATTGCACTTTGTACATAAGTGTACAGAACGTTCAGAAACAAACGCATTATAATTACACCACGCGTAAACTGGGCCAAATTGAAGACGAAAATATTGGAGGCAAAATGTTGTAGGATCACATTTTGCATGCACAATGTGGCAACATAGCACTGTAGTTAGTCCCCTCTTGCACTTCACAGATATCTTACTACTACTATTCTGACATGCATATTGGGCGTGCAGCATTGCAAACATGATTCTACGTTTACTTGTCGAACACAAATAAAACAATTCGAGATGATGGTACACCGCGGGAAAACTTGACTGCTTGCTGGGTTTCAGCGTACGTTCAGCTCACCAAACTATTACTGGCTTCCGTTTCTAAGCAAAACTGCTTTCCTGTTTGGTGAGCCAATAAGAAGCTAGCTAGTTGCATTTTATTGGTCTGTAGACAGCTTCGTTACGTCAGACAAATATCAGCCAATCAAACGCGTTGCAAGAAATCTCCGCGCTTTTAAGAATATGTTGGCACAAAACATTTTCGCGATGAAACTTAATTTTTCAAAATAATGCCTAAAGGGTGTTCAAGTGCGATAAAGTCATGATTTTATGTTTTATTAAATATTGTTAGTTTTGTAGGCGATAGTCGTGAGTTCATTTTACTCTAACGAAACAATTTTAGCCCTCATATCTTTCTCATAACTGGGTGTCAAAGTCAAATTTTGTTTGCTACGCTGCGTGAAAACCAACAGACCTACTTAAGCAAAATAATTCACTGTGAACTTAAATACCATGAGCTATGCAACAAAACCTTAAAGGAACCCACAACTTAATATTTTGGGTTTTAAAAAAAATCGCAAAATGCATAAAATAAAACCTGCGAATTCAGGATTTTTTAAAATACAAAAACAGTTCCCGTTTTTTTTTTTTTAAATATTTTATTACGTAGCCAGTAGTATGCTATTTCACTGTGAATTATTTTACGTACGTAAGTTAATTGGTTTTCACTGTTTGCATGGCAGCAGAAGATGCAAATTTTGACTTTGACGCACTTGAACACCCGTAATGTGGAGAGCAACGGGGGACTATCTTCGTGAAGTGTTGCCACATTGGGCACGTAGAATGTCGCCATGTAACATTTTGCCACTTACATTTTCGTCTACAATTTAGTCCATAGTTCGAGCGATGCGCTTATTATGAATTCGTTCCTGGACAGCCTATAGTGTTGTGTGTATATATGTGTGTGTGTCAAATACTTCCAAAAAGTATTATTTTCATTACTTGTATACTCACAGTATTACATTAGGATATTTGAGATGAGCACAACCGTCTTAAAAAGAAAGTTTTATTCACACGGATACAGACATTTTTACGCATGCGAAAAAAATTCTTGAAGCCTTCAGATGAGAGCAGGGAATTATAAAGTAAACAACTGCGGCAGGGCGTAAACAACCTTAATACGGCCAGTCTGCCGCTTCACCGTTACTATATAATAGCTCTATGTGTGACATTTGCTATTACCAGTTACAAAAACATGTTTTCACTGCCTTAATAGATCACAGCCGCGAGTATTGCGTATTTTGAACAATCACTGGTACTTTCAATATTGACATAATGTGTACGTACCTTTCAGTCAGTACTCCAAAATGAAAATTTTGTGTTTTGCCACGTAAACAATACGTTATTGAATATTGATATTAATTTTATGGTTTTATTTCATTTAATTAAAATCAAAATGATTTAGTCGGAGAACATGAAAGAATAATACTGTATTATTTCGGAATGATACAGATTGTTAAAGTAGAATGTTTTAAATATGTTAAAAACTAAAACAGAACGGGAAATGTAAAAATTAACGGGTAGGTTACTAAAATAAGTAAACAAAAAAAAAATTTTTGTGCTTTTGCCAAACGCAAAATAACTCGGAAAATGACTTAAAACAAGATTGTTTATTTATTGATTCCCTACGTTCATGTCATTAAATTTTATTTTACTGTATTGTTGCTTATGAAAAAATATGTAAATTATGATTTCTACTGGCAAGGAATATATACTCCTCATCATTTTCCGCCTTCATTATACGATTAATTGCAGTTAGAATATTAAAGTCTTGTAAGCTTACATAGGCCTGGTCTACAACTTAGATGTGACACAAGCGGTTCTTATCCTCAGCTACGTTATTCTGTTTAGCCGGGGCTGAAGGCACGATCTCGTGATGCTGATAGGCTAAGCGGAGGGTAAAGGTTAACAGAAGCTTTGAAAGCGGGCGAGGCGTAAGGTCTGGCGGAGTTTAAGGTGTCTGCTGCATTTCCCTGCAGATTTCTAGGCTAATCCCAGCTAAAGCCCTGGTGTTGTGATAACACTTTATTATGTTAACATGCCTCCTGGCCCTATGCCGGGAAGCCACCAGACTCACAAACTCTTCAGGGATTTCGCGAGTGTTCTTCTCTGTTGCGTACGTAGCACCCGTTTATCGCGTTTCTCGTTGGCGACATTCTTGGCACGTTTACGCGAAGCACCGCAGTGTGAAGTTGCTAAATTCGTGACGACAGAACCGAACTACAGTGTTTCGTTCACATACCCTTATGTGAAAATTAAAGCTACGTAAACTTCTTGTCCTTAGTAACTATGTGGCTATAGAAATAACGCGTAACCAAGCCAACACAAAATTTTAGATTTTCAGTTGTTCTGATTGTATATTAACATGTTTTCACTGCTATGGATTTGCAATTGAACGATATTTTTGCTGTAGTTTGCAAGACTTTAAATATTTTCAGGTTGGTACACCTGAGAAATGCGATTGAATTTCTTTACATCTAACTAGGCATTTGTAAATGTAGTGTTAAAATGCCTTCTCTTAATTCAAAAGCTGGCGAAAAATCTACAAAATAATATTTATCCTTCTTCCTCGTACTTTACGACACATTTTACATAAAACCATCCTTACATTGTAATGTTTCAAGGTCCATTGATTAAGGCTGCGTGTTTAAGGACTACTAAACCACTGCTAGCTTAAAATTCGTCTTCACAGCAAAGAAAAATTTTAATTTTTACGAAAAAATGGTTTTGAAAATAGTTTCCAAATATATTTTTGTAACTTTACAAAAAAATACATTTTTTTTTCAAGAAATGCTTGGAAATATACAAATTGGTATGTATACTAAAAAGAATTTTACAAATTTACAAATAATAACTGTACATTTATATCCAAATTCTTGTAGACCTACAGTTTACTACAATTGTTTGAGGTGTTACAAAAAAATTTTGGCAACCACTTTCCAAGAATTTTTTTTTGTAAAAGTACGAAATATTTTGTGAAATATGATACGCCTTCGAAGGACATTTTGTAAATGGACAAACATTCTGTTCATAAAAATATGTCTCACTAGTCCCCATAGGCATTTATAAAATGAAGACCACTTCAGTGAACTGCGAAATTTTTGTTGTAGTGACGAGACTAATAAATTGTTTGACATTAGTTAACTTGCTTTTTCTTGAGAAATAATAATTTTTTTTATTATATGTAGACGTACGAACAAAAAAGGAATCAATTTTAAGACGTTTCACACCGCTTACTTTATACCGTTATATTATTTTACAGTATATACTTACTGTAGTCATCATACTAATATAAACTATTACGTATTATTGTGAGAATAGTTTACCAAAATATTTGGTATGGTGGCGTTTAATATATTCAAACGTCCCAATTTTATCGAAATTGTACTCATGTGGTTCTCATTTATTGTACATATAATTATAACATAATCGTTGCTTTACTTCAAATAAGTGTTGAACTCAAAGAAATCGAAATAACTGACAACCTTAGAGGGCAAACTGAGTTACTCGAACTTGGCAATTTTTCAGTACGCCATTAAAATGTCTTGTCACGCGGTCATTTTCAGATTATCCAAACTGTCGCTTTCAAACTTTTTGCAGATGCGTTAATAATCCACCGTTCATAAATAAGTTGGGACCTCTGACAGTGTCACGAGACAGTTTGCATTCATAGGACTACATGCAGGATATCAACCTCCGCAAATTGTTACTGGCATGGCCTCTATTTAGCCCTGGGCTTGCACAGATATTAAATGACAGTGTTCTATATGCTTGTACGAGTACGTAATGTTGAACACGTTCAAAGTATGTGCGTAAAATTTCACTTCAAAGTCTACAAAGAAGTATTATTGAGAACCGTTGTTATTAGAATAATTTCGATGTAGCATAACATTACACGATGTTCATCAAGGCGACACAAATTAAGCTTCTCGTCAAATTGGTACGGAATTTGAAGTAGTCAAAAGGTTGTTTACAAGCAACACTAAAATTAATTTTTTCCGTAATTGCTGTTTTAAACGCGTAAATAAATTTCATCTCTGAATATAGTGCTTTAGAATATAATTTATTCTTGCTTATACTTTCGACAGGAATTCACACTATTCGTACCGTCAAAGAACGTTTCTGAGTAAGTACGTTTTATTTAAATAAAGACGTTAGTTCACTGACATTCCTATAGTTTGTGTAAGTACGCCAAATACTATGGTTACGATTCAGTTTGTCGGAAGGCAGCGCTAACGTTCAACAGACAGACTGGGAATTTATGTTTTCAAATCCTAATAAAATTTACCTTTATTTAAACACATTATTTAGTTTGGGCTTCAGTTTAGAGCCCGGCAAAATCACGATTTATTATCTTTACATTCTGTCTGTTTTGTGCAGCTCTGTGAGATATAAAATCCTAAACAACTCTATTTAGTTACTGGATTTATTTACTTGGACATACTCCATTGCTAAATAAATGACTGTTAAAAGAAAACTAAAAATAATACAAGAAAACATAAATATGCAGAGTATGCTTTAGTCATCAGGATACATACACAACATGAAATTCCAAAACTGGAATCTGGTCAGATAAAAACAATGAACAAACAAAAAAAAGAAAAAAAAGAAATAACAAGAATATCAAAAATAGCTAAGTTGACATGCGGCACAACGATGAGACGAGACAAAAACACAAACAGAAATACAACAAAACAACGATGAGACTAAACAAAACACAAATATGTCGGACACAAACAGAAAAAACAACAAACGACACAAATGATGAGACGAAACAAGCACAGTAGTTTTCCAAACAGTCAGTATTAACGACGTTTCGGGAACTGGAATCTGTTCCCGTCAACTAAAGCATACTCTGCATATTTATGTTTTCTTGTATTATTTTTAGTTTTCTTTTAACAGTCATTTATTTAGCAATGGAGTATGTCCAAGTAAATAAATCCAGTCATGCACTCCCATTGCACAGTTCTTTCAAAGATCATATCTATTTAGTTAGTCTGTTATAACACATTTAGAAGCAGATTTGAAGTTATTTTTCTAACAATCTAATTGGTAGCAATGTTCATAACCTCCGGTACACTATTTTATTTTCACAATGAGACAGAATGGCTTGAAAACGCAAATTAGTTAGTGAAGTTAAGCAGCACAAAAAATAGTCCGTGCATTAGTAAATTTTAATGATGTTATATTCACTGGTCCCTGCAATTTGCTGAATGAAAGCGATATAATTTCACTTAGTACTTCAGATTTATTCAAGAGAGAAATCTTCTATGAGACTCAACACATTTTATTTGAAACGTTAGGTTAACTCTCGTTTACAAAATACACTTTGCACTTAAACTATCGGCTGCATTTTTCCAAATTTGTCAAGGCATATGTTTCAAAATTTGTGTTGTACTTACATATGTTACACATACCTGAGCTTGGACCTAACGCGTACTACGTGTTACAAATATCTTGAAGTTGGAAAAATAAACTAGTAAAGTTTATTTGTTAAAATTGTATTTTCAGGCAAGATGGTGCCGAATTAAAGCACTTAACTTTCATTCACGAGGAATTGGATTCGTTTCCTGCCGTGGCTTTACGATATCCCTGCAAGAGAATTGTGGGTTCGTTCTATAATATGCCAACTCATTATTCATTTGTCGTGTTCTCAAACCAAGGATTTAATTAAGGTCGGGGAAACGTGTTTTAAGTAAATAAAAGTATACCACGGGCGTAAACAGTGACACACAGTTGTGTTGTGAACACTGTTAAATAATCATTAACCGAACATTATTGAAACAAACCAAAGCATATATTTGTAAGGAGTATTTATAGTCAATCGTCAATTATGTGTTTTGTACAAATACCATTTTAATTTGGTTTACTTTGATAAATTCAATAGTATGAGAGCATAATAAACCTTACACTGAATGCAGTAAGTTACGATATTTTGTTGAAGACTTCTGCAAACCTTGTCGTCTCTGAGAATGCTCCTTTTCTTGCCATCGTTTGTCGTTTAAATTATTGTTTCTTAGAAGTTTAGTGTCGTTGCCTGCAGTCGTAACTAGCTGCATTTCCCAGCGGTCATGCAACTTAACAGAACTGTAGGACGGGAGCTTGGGTTTTCTGGCACAGACCATCAAGAATTCCGCAGTCAAGCCTTCTAAGAAATCTCACAGTGATGAGTAATTTGTCTTTTCCGGACATTCTACGACCACGTCTCGTATTCCAGGGCATATTCAATTTATTAGATTTTTAACTAGACTGTATATAGGCCTATAGGTCCTGGCTGTGTGAAAGGTTTTTGAAGCAAAATTATGCTTCACAAATGTAATATGCTTTCTGTTCGCACGAAATTTGTAACGCGACAAATATTATAATATTATTCAGTTTTATAAATGCTAATTTTAATTGACTAAATCACATTAGGGCTTATGTAAATGAATGTTTACTCAGATAGAAATTACACAGAATAATTCTTCGCTTAATGTAGTCTTTATATTTCTGAAATGATATTAAGCAAAAAGACTATATTTAATTAGTTGTAAGAAGCAATGTTTTTCGAATACCCCATTAGACTAACTGTTTATTCGTAATTAATTTTTACATTCGGTTACACAATTTAGAATAATTTTGTTGCATAAAACTTAGTTTTCTTACTGAGAATTTTTGGAGTAGTATAAACTTTGATGTTAGAATTTTGTTACTGCGATAAAACGAACTGTCGGTCGTAAATTTAAAAAACGTTAAACGAATCAGAGGTTAATGTTAAGTAAATTACGGTATCGTAAGTGAATGTACACGTTGGTGATGGCATAACTTACATACATTGTGAAAACTTATAGAAGTAATATGCAATATAAGGTAAGTACTTTTGTCAGAGAACGTACGCCCAGAGTGGCTTCTTTCAATGCTAGTTATCTGTGCAAAGTACACAGTCATATGACGTGGTTCCAGGGTAGAAATCGAAAAATGTGACGTCATGTGAAATTGGTGGCAAATCTCGATATCGCTGTTCTGAACATATACGTGTCTTTACACCAATTTATGAAAATAAAGCTAACTTCAGCCAAGTATGGAATGACATTGTTAAGACACTATGTTAATTAATAACACTGTTGCGAAGCCGTTCAATACAGTTAAAAACGGTCTTTCCATGCTATCGTTAGAGTCATAGGTAAGTTGCGGGAAAAGTTGATTGAGCCGTTCAATACAGCTAAAAACGGTCTTTCCATGCTATCGTTAGAGACATAGGTAAGTTGCGGGAAAAGTTGATTGTTTGCTAGGCTCCAACATGCTATGTATAACACTGAAAGTATTGTACCTATATTGGTTATCGTTCATACGAATTACTGTGTCCCTCTTCAACAAACCCAACTAGAACTGTACTGTTTTAACACAGAACGTGTGTGATTTGCCAGTAAACTGCTCACAGATGTCAACATTGAGATACTACAATCTATTGGAGGCTATGATAAATATTTTCGCAATTTTCCACTGTCTCTAACTATCGTACTTTGAAATGAACGTATTGAAAACCCGGATAGAAACGTGCAATGACCGTATCTGCATACTTTCCACCAATAAATATGTACGGCTCGGCGGGATCCCGCATGTTAGTTCAGCGCTTGGCACGTAGTGGCGATGCGGCACGTGATGCTTGTTTCAATGTCGTCTTGTAGCTCCATCCCTTTTGTCTAGGAACTGTTGATCTTTGCGCAAAGTGTTTTGCCCGATTTTGTTTCCGTGCCTTACATGCACATCTGCAGTTCTGCTTCGTGGTCTGTGATTGGATATTTCCACTCTCACGAGTCGTGGGGTTCTACCCGCCAATCATAGACGTGTAGAGCTGCAGTAACCTTACTGTGGTTGGCTCAGTAAAATGAGAGTAGTCTCTCCATAAAGGCAAGCTGTCCAGTAAAGAACTGCAGGTCTGCACCTGAGGCACTGAAACAATGTCGGGCAAACACTCTGCGCAACAATCAGCAATTCCTAGTCATAAGTAATGGAGTTGCAAGACGACTTTGAAACAAGCATCAAATGCAGTGTCGCCACTATAAGTTGATTTTCTTCTCCCCACAAGCGGCTGTTGTGGGTTTTCAAATGGTAATTTCCAGTAAACAACCATTTCCGTCTCTAACCCATCGTACACCATACATACTCTGGGTAGGAATGAACGTTGCGTAAACAAATATGCGAACTGCATACGGGACTCAAAAAACCTGTATTTTACACGTGAAGGCATAGCTGACATACAATTAGTGAGCGATTGCATGTGTTTTTCTCAACTCTGTCCAGTATTTTATATTTGGGACGTAAAGTATGTAAACATCTTGCTATGTTTCCCTTATGCAATAGATATATCTCGTATTAAAGTACCGGTGATGCAGTTTCTGGAACAGCGTGTGATGTGGCTGTTGGTATAGTGCTCCTGTTGACATCTTGCCAACCTATAGATACTAGTTTTAACGCACAGCAAATGCGTAGCCACTAGTACTGACCTAGATTAATGTAGCCTGTATAAATTGAATGGAAAAATTCTATTTGCTGACTCAACTAGTGTCAACGAAGCCGGTCTGTGTATTTGGATGATATGACGAAACAATCTGCACACGCCACACAATAGCAGACATTACGACAATCAAACTTTTTTCTATTTTAAACAGCACTTTCTGAAAATACTTTCGTATGGAAGCGGCTTTCACATTAAATATCTGAATTATTTAGTCATGCATTTCTATCCTGTTTATGTCAGGTAAGCATATATGTATTTAATGGTTTTAATTTAAACTGCAATAACTAAGCAATTTAAATTAAGAAGATTTACAGGCTAATGAAATGAAACATTTGCAAAATAAGTTTTGTAGTGCGTTTAGAAATTGGTGGGAATCAGTCAACAAGCAAGAAACAACAGATATATTTTGAGATACAGAACATCTTGTGTATTGGTTTTGCACATCAGATCGGTTAACATGAGCATTTCGTATTAAGACATTTTTGTACACTAGTTGAATTATTATCAGCACATTACAAATATCTACTCTAAGTTAAAAACATGCAAAATAGCTAAGCAACCGAATGCTAGATAAAATATTAAATCGCTTAAATCCTACAGAAATTCTTACGTCGAATTCCACAACAATATCAACAGACCTAGTTTATTTTCGTTTCATATCTTCATCTTCAACCACATTACACTTGTGGTAACTCTTTAAATATATCGCGAGTCAGTAAACCCTGCGATAAATTCGAGATATATTTGCCAGGTCATGTTAGAATATTAATAAACTAGTAACGGATGAAAAAATTCCCAATTTTTCATTCCAATCACTATTCTTCAACACAATAAGTGCATTCTAATAATTGTTTTAAATTTTTACTCGGAAATTCATTGCAAACTATTTATTAAGGGAATTCTTTGTAAAACTCCAATGGTTGTACCTGTAAAAAATTAAACGTATGTTTGTAATATATATATATATATATGTATATAAATAAATATATATACATATACAGGATGACGTGGATAAAATTGTACAAAGTGATAGGGTGGGTAGATGTCACAAAAACAAGTATTTTGAACATAGGAACCCAAGACTACAGTGTTGACATCCCAGTTTCATCGTAGTGGCTTTTGTGTGCTCGGCCGATCTTGATCGTTACAGGATAGTTACATTAGTAATCAGAAATTTTCTTTTTAATTTCCGTGCCCTTACCATGAGCGATGAATAGACTTACGCTCCCAGAGCTGGCCGATGTGCATATGGCGTATGGGGCCGCATTCTGAAGACGACTTGGTTGCGCGCAGAATGGCTGGAGAATTCATTCGGGAGCAGCCAGGCATCTTTGGTGGGATGGGAGCGACGTGGCAAGCACGCATCGACACGTGAATTAAACAAAATGGGGTGAATATCGAGCATCTTATGTAAAACATTACAGGAATGGTCAAATTCACAAAATGTGTTTTGATAAAGCAAGAAGGACATGTTTATGTTTCTTTCAGTAAAAAAAAAAGTATTATTTTTTGTTAAACAGACTAAATGTATTCAATTAAAGAACTACTTGATACACTCAAAACGTTTCATTTGTTATCTCTTACGCCTTCCCTAGCAGAAAAAGAGCGAATCGTGTCGATGTGTTGCCTACCTTCAGGAACGCTATCTCCGTAACGGGTCACTTCCGGACATGGGTTCCTATGTTCAAAATACTTGTTTTTGTGACATCTACCCACCCTATCGCTTTGTACAATTTTATCCGCGTCACCCTGTATGTGTATATATATATATATATGTATATGTGTATATATATATATGTACATATATATGTGTGTGTGTATTCATATATACACATAAATATACGTACATACATATATATACACATAAATAAATACACACACATGTATATATATACACGCATATTTTTTGTGCTCCTGCAATGTAGACAAATTAAATTTGCTGCAGCATTTATTTAAGATACTTGAGAGTAGCAGGCAGGCAAACAAATAGTTTTTTACGTGTATCTATTTTGAGTGAAGAAAGTATTGGACTCACAGAGAATCGAGCCTACACCCTACCGATTATTATAAGCGTACTTTACCGCTACGCTAACTTAACATACGTACAGCTCTCTCGTTTCTCTTTCACCACATATGTAATTATTTAAACTTCTTTATTTTTTGGAACGTCATCCGTATAAATACTTATTTTAATCGATCAAAACGTTTATATAAATTATGTATGGCTATAACCCCTGTAGTTTCACCAATAAATAATTTTGCAAGGAAAATTCTAGTACATTCGCACGAATTTGTAAATGCGCAAAAATATGCTACACAAGCGTTACAAAAAATATTTAGTCGTACACTGAAATAAAAATTACGTTGTTGCTGTTACGTAATGTAGTATCAATTTGTATTCTTCTGACACTTAAAACCAAGTTGTCACATGTGTCTGCAACTTCCGGTAAATGCAAATCTCCAGCCACATGTTCATCTTATACGTCCCTGTTGCCTCGGTAATGTCTCGTACTATACGTGCAAAAATGACTGAGATATAAAGCGTTTCTGCAACATTCGCAACTTAAATCACAGTAACATTTTCAGCTACAGAAATCATGCTGCACAGGTATTTTATGGCATCATTCCTCGAACATGAAATGGGACGTAGGCAAAAGTCTACAATCTTCCATTCACAAAGTAGTGGATCCGTATTCAAACATATTTCTGTACCTGATAAAAGACATTCCGCGAGCAATCGCAAGTAGCTGGAGATATTGTTAGAAGACCACCTATTTTTAACTGTTCATGAAACCGGATTCTTAGTGACTGTCCTCACATAACGCTGATGACGTCCATATTATTTCGAACTACAAATATGGATGGCAAATCTTCACTGGTATTTTACGCAGTTGTAATCCCTATTTATAGCAACTTCTGGATAGAGAAAATAAACGAATGCCATTCTTAAGGGCGCGGTACCTCAGTTTTCACTGTATATTTTTATTTTTATATTTGTACCATATATATATTTTTCTTATTTTATACATAAATTGTGGTTAAATCTCCCTCTTAGGAAATTTGTGTATCTTTTATAGTTATTGCATAATGAGTCGTAAATGTCAAAATTTGCACTGTACGGTTTTAAGTACGCAACTGAAACCAAATGACATACCAAACCAAAAAAATTCACAGTGTATAACAGTGTTATAGGCTATGATTTGACAAATATAAAAACAAGAAATAAAATATTTTTGTATTTAATAAAAAATATAGAATTTTGAAGTGAAAATTTTAAAATTTCAACAATTTCTCAAAAATACAAAAATATATATATTTTTTGTTTTAAATTTGTCAAATCATAGCCTACTACGTTGTTATACACTGCGAATTTTTCAGTTTGGTATGTCAGTTGGTTTTAGTGGCGTACGTAAAACCGTAAAGTACAAATTTTGACCTTTATGGCTTATTACGCAAAAACTATGGGAAATATAAAAGTTTCCTAAGAAGAAGATTTAGTCACAATTTATGTTTAAAATAACAAAAGAAATATCTGGTACAAATATAAAAATATAAAAAGACGTTGAAAACTGAGGTGAACCGCGCCCTTAAGAAAACTATATGTGTCTTACTATTTTACCTAAGCCCTTTAGTAGATTACACATGTAACTCTGTACATTATCTTGTCGAAATTCAGCCACAGATATTTCACGTGCAAATAATATTTCAAGTACTGTATGTACATTAGTAATCGTTAACACGTCATACCACGAGATGAGGCGTGCTGAACATTTTATATATGTGAAACAATTTGTAAAATGAAAACAACGTATGATTTATATTGTGCGTACAAACTGCGCGAATCGTGCAAATCAGCAACGTTCAAGGCCCACCAATAAAACACCACGTCGTATGTTTTTATATTAGATAGTTCAACTGGTAACAGAAGGAGCAGAAGGACATCTTGTGCTGTCCGCCGCCTAACGCTAGATGAAAGGAAGCTGGACGAAGAGTAGTGGCTTGATTATTCTGGCCGCTGCTACAGTAACAATGTGTAGCATCAGGGTTCCACGGTTGTCCAGGGGTCACACCTCTCGCTTCCCATCTAGACGATCCGGGTTCGATACCCAACGGGGCCGGGATCATGCCGGACGATGCCACTGGTTGGCGGGTTTTCTCGAGGATATCCCGTTTCCTCCACTCCCTCATGTCATCCCTTACCAGCGCTAAAGACCTCGATTATATGAAGTTAGTGGTCTCGGCGCGTGAGGCGTGCCGTAGCGTGGTAAGAAAAGTATGTTTTCTTGTAAAACTACGCAAATGTTTCCAATGCGTTTATGTAAGAAAAGAAGACAATATTCAAATGGTGTCCCTGTGGTTTTAAAATTGCTGTCCCTAAATGAAGAACGCGACTTCCGAGTTCCTCAAATGTACTAAAATCTACCTTTTCACGTTGCTGTAGCTGAGAAAATATCAACCGCAATTGTAAAATAAGATCATTTAGAAATTTGCATTGTACTATTCGACATAATTTTCACAATATAAAATAACATGGTCATCGTTTAAATTACCGTTGAAAAATGATTTCTACGAACACTGCACGGTAGTTTAGTTGGCTACTCCGCGCCTAGAAGCGATAAGGTGCTTCTTGACACACGAGTTATATTTGACTTATCGCCTTCTCCGTTTCCGTGTCTCAAACGTAAAAAAAAAAAAAAAAAAAAAAAAAAAAAAAAAAAAAAAAAAAAAAAAAAAAAAAAAAAAAAAAAAAAAAAAAAAAAAAAAAAAAAAAAAAAAAAAAAAAAAAAAAAAAAAAAAAAAAAAAAAAAAAAAAAAAAAAGATGCAGAGGTCAACTAACCAAAGTATCTTCTCTTTGACAGCACCATATCGCCTCACCTCTCCGCGCTTTGCTACAATGCTATAGTGAACGCGTTGTTATCTGAGCGAGAAGAATCAGGAACTGTTCGAAGAGAAAACATTATTAAAAAAAAGGGAAAAGTTAAATTTTTGGCATCCTTCATTTGTGCTTGTTTTCATTTTGGTGTTCATTTTCTTGTGGCTAGTCCTTTTTATAAAACTATGTGTTTTCTGTGACTCAGCATCCTTCACTTGCAATGGCTTACATCCTACAAAACACTTCAGTTAGTCATACACCTCCACTGGGAACAAATTATGCAAAGTTCAGACGATAAACACAGTCGACCCGCATCCAGAAGTATTCGTGTTCGATTTACCGGTTCGGCCATACTAATATATTTTCTCCCTGGTTTTCCGAAATCTTCTCTAGGCAAATGCTGAAGTAGGTTCTTGATACAACCCCAGCTGATTACCTTCTCGTGTCTTCCGCGTACCTCTACTAATGGCATGAACTGCTCAAAATCGTATAAAGCACATTATAAGTGAATGAGATGTATTTTTTTTGCAAGAAACAAGCCTCTGCGCCGCGGCTAATGGTGTGTGGTGACACATTTACGTTCTCCTCCATTAAAGTCGTAACAAAGTCAAGAGACTTTAAGTCCCTCCCTAGGTAGGCTGTGCTTGTGCGCGAGGCAGGAAATCAATGAAGTCGTAAGGTTGTCGCTGACTGGCCTATGTAATGTATTATCGCCTCTCCGCGCAAGCCTCTCAGCTGGCGGGCAGTCTAGGTAGGCTGTGCTTGTGTGCGCGAGGCAGGAAATCAATGAAGTGGTAAGGTTGTCGCTGACTGGCGTATGTAATGCATTATCGCCTCTCCGCGCAAGTCTCTCAGCTGGCGTGCAGTCTAGGTAGGCTGTGCTTGTGTGCGCGAGGCAGGAAATCAATGAAGT
>PNEQ01128614.1:0-80921 GCA_003012365.1 Medauroidea extradentata
CCCCCCCCCCCCCCCCCCATAAGGACAGATTGTGTTCGTGTGCGTGCGCGCACGTCAACTATCTCTGTCCTGCCTTATCTACTGTAGGCCAGGGTTCTGAGAAGGCAATGGACAGTAGAGTGGTGGGAAGGCAGGGTGGTGGTTTTGGTGCAGCATAGCTCTCCTTTTGTAGCCAACCTGTAGCCACATTCCTGAGCCTTGCATTGTCCTCAGCCCCGGACAGTAGTGTATGTTACAGCTACAGCCACACCTCCCTGCCCATACTGTCTGATAGTCACGTGCAACTAGCATCATGTCTGGCCGCAAAGCAGAGCCTAGTGTTTATATACCCCTCCCACTCTCTCCCAGCCATCGTCTTTGTTTCCGTGCCTATAGATGGCATAGGGATTGGGGGATTGAAGAGAAGACACGTTTTTTCCTTCCTCGCACCACGGCAAAAGAAAAAGGACTAGTTGTAAAAAAAGCAAAAAAGGAAGGAAAGGAAACAATCCGGCATTATCTCGTCTTTTTTTCTAGCTACACATCAAGTTGTGCACTAGAGTAGAGCTCGGCTTGACCTTGAACAACTTCTGCTGTGTTATTGATCACTCGGCACGTGAGGCATTTGGCTGTGCTGCGGCATAAAAACTGCCTGCGATGCAAATACAACTAGTGCCGTCGCCGTGTGCTGATAATGTTTTTGATTACGCTCGTTCAACAGGAACGAGAGCCACTTGGCCTTTGTCCACAGTGCTTAGCATTAAACTGGTGCACAGTGCTATAGTTGTATGATTTTTACTATAGGCCTAAGACTTTAAGCTATGAGTAATTCAGTTGTTTTATACACGACAGCACCTTGAAGAGTCAGTTTTTAGCCCTTTTGAGGGCTCCAAATTAGTGTACTGGTATTTCAGAATTATAGACTGTTCTTTAACAAACACGTTTATCGGTACATATCACTTAAAATCTTGTAATGGCAACACAATGCAATAATTCATGCTCAGTAACCAAAGAACATAGACTCAACAGCTGTACTGAAAGGCTTAAAACTTGCAGTATACTTTCACGTAAATAAATTAAGTTGTTCTGTTGTGGTCTGAGTATCATGCCAGGTGAGCAGGACGGATCACACGTGCACAGTCAGCTGAGAGCAAGAACGAGATAAGCCAAGGCCAACCGGCCGCTCTCCCTTCCCCTTTCCTTAACAACCAGGCGAGGGCACAGCGGGCGCATCACCATGCCAAACGTGTTACGCACACTTGGTTTTCAGCTAACGAAATGTACAATATATAATAAAATCTCTAATGATAAGTTAACTTTTCAATAATAAATTTTTTTCCTTAGTAAGTCAATGGAATTGGCATGTCACACTGTGTTCATGCCGTTTTTTATGATGAAAACTAAAGATTGCTTTTTTGGGAATGTTTTTTTTGTCGTAGAGGCATTGGACTATTGAAATTATTTGTATTTTTAATTTAATAACTTTTTTTGCACAAGATATGACTGAATATAAATTTTGTGCAAAAAATTATAAATTTGGACTTTTAGAGGAACAGGGTGAGTCGCAGTCGGCCCGAAATGTCCCTATGTCTCTATTATGACACTTCCATTTTTATGACCCTTTTACCGGAAACCCTGAGGAGTCGTAACAACAGGATTTTACTGTAATGATCTAACCATATGACATGGTAAAAATATACAGTAAATTAGCCAAAAAACTTTTTTGAAGAAAAAGTAACTAAAACCAGATACTGAAGTTGGCCATACTGCATTATAAAATGGCTTGAGACACCCAAGAAGGAGCGTAAACACATCATATTATAGAAATAAACATGGTGGTTAACAATTACACAAAAGGAAATGGTGAATAACATTAATACAGTAGGTATTATGAGAGATGCCACTTGGATGCAAACTGTTTACCTTTGTTTGCCTGTCGCAAACAAAGTTTTTTGTTTGTACTATACTGATCTGTTTGTGTGTACTCTCTGGTTTTTTGTGAACCACCATTTGCTGCAATGGCACATGTCCAAAACTTCTTTAGTTTGTAACTTGTCCCCATTGCAAGAATTGTTCAAAAAATAACATACTATTTGATACTATCTTCACAACATGCTAGCAGAAATAAACATGGTAGAAAATGGAATAAAGCATAAGCCACTAGGTTAACCAATTAAATGTGTAGACAGAATGTTGAAGTACTCACAGGCTGGTACTTCTTGACAGAAACACACAATGAATGAGACGAACACAAAGTCGTGCTAGTGCGCGGTTGCATGACGTTTCGCCGACCTAAGTCGGCTTCATCAGGCGAGAAGTTGAAGCACACTGAGTTTTGGCAGTGATGGAAGCTTGGTTGGTGTCCCTAGTGGCCAGGATATGAACTAGGGCATAACGGGAAGATTCAAAATGAAAGGCTGTGAGGGTTTGAGTGTGTCCTGGTGTACTGTTTGGATTATCTGATATTGAGGCCTGGTGGTTGTCTGGACTTTGTTATGTATTGATGAGCTAGTTCCCAGCGCCTGAGTTCTGAATTGTTAATTGAAGGGGATAAAGCCCTCACGACTTTTGTTTTGTAGTAGGAGTCAAAGTTTTATTTTATGTGAAGGCGCATGTCCTGCAACTGGATTCTCCAATATGTCCACTTTCCCAGCTATAGCTTGTTTCATTTCTGCAATTTCCTCCGCCACCAGGTCACTCAACTATTATGTTTGATTCGCTTCATAGATGACATCTTTATGATTTGGACCTCTAACCGCACTGGGCACCTTATGACAGGCAAACTGCAGTACGGCACGCTCACTGCTGCATTAGTCTCGCAGGGCATCAAACTTGCATCCTCGGTATGCAGTATGCCACATGTTCAGAGCAATATGTAGGGGCCTGCTAACCCCCTTATTTGTAAGTACCGGTAAGTCAGTCTTAAACGCTTGTAGAGAGTCAGTCTTAACTCATAGCAGAGTTAGTTAGGAGTGTTGAGCATTCACTGAGTTAGTCAGTTAGTGTTCTTATGCTCCCAGCTTCAGTGAACTACGCCAGTCGTGATCTATCATGTCCTAATGTTGAAGATGCCGATGCTGTTTCACATTGCTGTCCAGACATGCTACGGATCCCACAGCTTGACTCAGCACGTCTCTTGGGCTTCAACAACCAACATACGGGTGGTTCTTGCAGTCATTAAATAAACCATCAGCTCACACCATTAATTCTGTCTATTTATTCCCATTTGGCCTCTACTTTCCCTTTTTTTAATGATCCTGTACCATTTCTTCACCTTCCAGCCTCTTCAAGGCCACCTCGGTGTGCTTTTCTGTAATTGCCTACGCCTTGGCTCATGCAGGACACTCAAGAGTTCTCACTAGAGCAGGTAACCGTTTCAGACAGAGGTACAGACCAGTCGAGTGGACTCACTGTGGTGTGGGATGAAGGGATTCATGTCGGGGCCTGTACTTACCAGTGCAACTGTCTTTTGGGGGTACGTAGGGATCAAGGAAATGAGTGACAGGACAGAAGGAAACAATTACATATCCCAGGGACTCCGAGAAAGTACAGATCGCTCATACGCGGGGTAATAAATCACCCCTCATACTCCACAGATGAGTTACAGCTCAGCAAGTAGGATTGTGCTGGTAACTTTGTGTTTTGTATTTACTTGTTTACAAGTACAATTCTATAAGTTCTTATGTTTTTTCTCTCTCTCAACCTTGTTATTAGTAGCCCAACAGCTTATTTCCCAGCTGATCTCTTTATTTTAATATACGATCAGTTGGATAATTGGGAGCTTTGTTTAGTACCTAGCATTTGGAACTAAATTCTATGTCATTGTTTGTAGACTCCAGTCACATAGTAAGTTAAATTTCCTGTTAAGCTGGGATGGAGCAGTGGTAAAACATTCACCTCACATTTGTGAGGTCTCTAGTTCAATCCCCGGCTCGAGCCATCCTGATTTCAGTTTTCAAGGGTTTTATCGATATCACTCCAGGCAAATGCTGGGAAGGTTCCTTAAACAAACCTTGGCCGAATCCTACCAAGGCCTTGTGTTGTTCCGAGACCTTGTAAAGTGACCAAATAAAAATACAGCAATTCACCGTATAGGGCACAATATGTACAGTATGTACAATTTCATGCTAACAAGGCATTTATTATTTATAAAATTCTGTACAACAAATATGTGTGTGAATAAATTATGTATTCTATGTACTGTACATTTACAAAATTCTACAATTCATAAACAAGCAAAAAAACTAGTTTCTGGAAAAAATACATACATATTTCGGCGTACCGTGTGGCAGGCGTATTCTCTATGCGATCTGGACTCTAGATGTGCTGTCGCAAAGATTCTGACTTTGTACAGATTCAGGGACATTCTGATTGAGTCTATTAAAATGGCAGAAATATCAAACCTTAATTTGTACCTACTGATGTAAGTTTATTCAACACAGATTATGGATTAAAACTATCAAAAATGTATGCTAAACACCACAGTTATTCTTAAACAACAGTGCATTCAGTAAACCTTAAATTAAAAATTTTCTTTCTTAAAAAAAAACAGCTCACACAACAAGGAAACAAAGCCGCTTTAAAGCCGGGCACAGTTTTCTCTTCTTGCGAGATATAGGTCCGAGTAGGTAGCAGTTTCCAGAAGAGGTCGGTTTTGTCTACGTTGAACACCTGCTTTGCCATAAAGTCTCCTTCTTCAATGATTTTCTTCAGTTCAGGAACAAAATTTGCTGCTGCACCAAGTTCTGAACTTGCTGCTTCAGCAGTAACTTTGTGTTGTGTAAATTGTGACGTCTCCTGAAGTGATCAAAACATCCACAACTGGTGTTTAACTGTTTGTCCTGCGAATCCCCTTCTTTTTCCTAGAGAGATTGGTACAAAGACAATCCCTTGCTCTGGATGGTAGCTAGTCTCAAGGATGAATTCCGCTGGTTCTGGTCTTCTATCCTCAGAACAAGCAGCTTCTCCGTGTTCTTTAGTGTAGAATACCTAGTGCAGGCCACTTTAGTAGCAATCAAAGGCTTCACACATTTTGTACTCTCTTTACTTCAAGCAGAATTTTTGCATATAGTGGTTACTGTAGGTTTGGGTAAATTTAGTTTCAGCACTACGTCCGATAACTTTTGATCCGAATCTAATTGATGTAGAATGTCCGTTTTCACTGCAAAAGTGATTTTCCTTCTCTTTTTAGATTATGGTTTTGCCCAATTTCCTGGCATTGTCGAATAAACTCCGTAAACTTAAAATGATAGAAAAACGTTAGTCAACACAATATAATAAATGGCACCCACTAATGCACTGTACATTCACAGAACTTGTGCTGCGAAAAACAACATAAAACTAGTTATTCAGCTAGGACTGTGCAGTGTTGCCAATGTCAAAGTCGAAATCTCGTTGAACATTCACAATGATTCCATGAAAATTTCCACCAAAAAAGCAAATAAAGGTATACAGTATGATTATACATCTCTGTGTTATTGTAAGAAGCAATTTGACTGCAAGGTCAGCATTCGGAAGGATAACAAATACTCTCTTCAGGCGGCCTTCGGAGTTTCGTTAGGTATCAACCATGAAAAGTAGCACAGATCTAAACAATACGTACAGGTTGGTGTTGATTACCGATTAGAGCAATGAAAAGGGTGTGCACATACAAAATATAGTAGATAGGCAGATGGTTTCAAAAATAAGTTAGAATGTTTGTCTTACAGAGTAAAAAGAGTTGTGGAACTGAGACGTGCGCTGTGAGAGTGTGCTTTATACGAGCACTTATAGTAAAATATATGCTGCAAGGATTAACCATTATGGGAAACCAAATGTGTTGCATGTGTTCACACATTTATTGTTATAAAAAAAAGTACTCTGTTTTTGATTTGGTATGTGCGACGTTTTCTTTCTTTCTTTCTTCCTCTCCTTCAAATTTAACTTGTCAAAAATAATGTTTAAGGGTGCTGTCTACCGCAATTTTCATCACCAATTTTTAATTTTACTTTTGTGCCAAATATATTTTTTTTTCTTATTTTAGACACAAAGTGTGACTAAACTTTTCTCTTGTAAAATTTTTTTATCTCTCATAGTTTTCGCGTAATTGCTTGTTAAAGTAAAAATTTGCATGTTTCCATTTTATGGACTACACTAAAACCATCTGACATACCAAAAAGAAAAAATTCACAGTGGATAAAGACGTTGCAGACTACAGTGTCACGTACATAAAAGAAAAGAGTAAAAACTTTTTGTATTTAAATAAAAATGCTGAAATTTAAAATTAAAATAAAATTTTTTTTAAGTACAGCATTCTAATTTTTTTTTTAAGACAAAATTTTTTTTATTATGTGGTTTAACATAGCTGAATTTGTAGCCTACGTCGTTATTCACTTTGAATTTTTTTTTTCAGTTTAGTAAGTGAGTTGGTTTTAGTGTCGTCCTTAAAACGGGAAACATGCAAATTTTGGCTTTAACGCGCCGCGCCACCCACTAGGCAAAAATTATGCAAGACCAAAAATTTTTGTGAGAGGAAATTTAGTCACAGTTTGTGTCTAAAACGAGAAAAAAACTGGTACAAAATAACACAGAAAATCTAAAGCAAAAATTGAAATTGGAATCTGATATTACAGTACATGAAAAGTTCCAATTAAGATGGAAGACAGAACTACCATGTTTAGTATTAAAAATATTGTATATTAATTTTAAATTCAGAACCTGCCTTTTTCATATTGTCACAACGCTGTATTCTTATTTTGGGAACTTGTGATTAAAAAAAAACATATGTAAAATATGTTGTCTATTAAACTACAACTTCTTAAATGATTCCAGCTAGTTCTGCCAAACTATGAATCATGATTTGCTGATATTAACTTCTCTCTTATATTGTGTCGGTATGAATTTAAAGTCAGTCATATTTTCTTGCACTTGCACAATATACAGAATGGTTGCATACTCGGTCGTAGTAGTAAGACCACTCAGCTTCCACCATGGTGATCCAGGTTTAATTTCCTGTGGGATGTTTCCTATATTTGCAAGTGGGAATTGCAGTAAGCTTGTGTTGCATGAATAGCCATCGAGCGGTTAGCATACAACAGACCTTTGTACTAGTTTGTGCAGGGTAGGGTTCAATTTTTCGTAATCTTTCTTGTACAAATAGAATGTAAGCAAATAATTCCTACAAGCACGTAAATGTTTTTGTAAATAATAGCTTACCGTAAATATGTTGTGAAATAATGTTGGACGTGGACGATAGCAAGCACAGTTAAGAGTAGCAATATTTAATTCCAATGTCAAGTGAGCATGTTTTCTCCTTCTTTATGCTATTTGTTAGTGTAAACATTGCAGTGTAGCTAGTAAACACAGTTTATACATTCCATTGTCAAAAGTTTTTGTCGTGAGCTACAACGAAGTATAGTTATGATTGGTTAATGTAGGTTTGTAGGGCCATAAAGTGTTCACTTTATGGTGAGTGGGCTATTAACATTACAGGTGTAGTCATATTTTTGGAACTTAATTTTTAATATAAAAATTATTTTCAACTTTTCACTCCATTTTCATTAACTCGCCTTTGTCTATCTCGTACAAATTTTGCAGTTGATTTTAAACTAACTTCCTGAGCTAGAGACTTGTAACTTTAAAACATAGCCCAGAACTGGATGACAATACAATATTAACTCATTTTATATTCTACCTATATGTTTTGTCTGTTTGGTACAAATTTTACTGGTTTAAAATTGATCGCAAAATTTTACATGTCCAAGACTAAAGGGGAGAAAATAATATTTTATTAGAAAAAAAAATGATATACCACATTTTTAAAACCGACTAAAAATAGGAAGTATAAACTAATTTCTCCTATGAAAATATATAACA
This sequence comes from Medauroidea extradentata, assembly GCA_003012365.1. Lineage (NCBI taxonomy): Eukaryota > Metazoa > Arthropoda > Insecta > Phasmatodea > Phasmatidae > Medauroidea > Medauroidea extradentata. Next base: position 7,834 of record PNEQ01128614.1, read on the forward strand.
GATTTAAAATGAAAACTGTGTGGCACATGCATTAGTTAATACTGTAGTGAGTGTGTAGAGAGTAGCTATCGTTGAGAAAACTTGCACAACATTTCATATAATTTGCAATACAATAAAATTGTTAGTGAATTAGGTGAACTATTCATGCATCAATTACCTGTTGCATGTGCCCCCCCCCCCTTTTTTTTGTTTTAAATCTTAGAAGTTGTAGTTTCGAAGGAGAAATTATTTTATATTTTTAGTCTGTATATAAAACGTGCATTAAAAGAATATATATTTTAATAAAATATTATGTTTGCTGACTTTCTTACATACTAAAAGACAGTGTGCTACCTAATTAGATAGCTATTGTATGAAAAGTATTTCATTAGGATGACAAAGTCCTATTTGATGTACTTATCTTGATTTGCTCCATGTACGATTATATGTATTTATTAAAAGAATACTAAAAACTCTTCCAAACATTGTTTGCTTGCACAAAAATATTTCAGAAAAGTCTATGTACCTTACTATGTATTTTATTGTGTGTAGTTTTTTTTTTTTTTTTTTTTTTTTTTTTTTTTTTTTTTTTTTTTTTTTTTTTTTTTTTTTTTTTTTTTTTTTTTTTTTTTTTTTTTTTTTTTTTTTTTTTTTTTTTTTTTTTATAATTTGCTTTTGCTTGTACAAGGTAAGATATTAACATGAGCCAATAGTAATATGTATTTAGAATTTATTATTATTAAAATTCTACAGCCTACACTTTCTTTTATATGTCTGTATACTGCAAACAATGTTTAAAAATTGATCATAATAGCTACGCAATACTGATGCATGTAGATACTGTATTAGTGTTGTATGGAGTCAAATATTGAACTCCTTCAAACTCTTATTGCAATGTTTTAGCAGTGATACTTAACCCCAAAATTTATTTTTCATGTAAGTGACACGAGAGAGGCATTTTAAGAAATTATTATTTGTTAATTATGTATTATGTAAGAAATGAAAGGCATTGGACAAATGAAGACAAGTTACTGGAAATATATTATACCTTTTTGTATGCACACTTTGGGTAGTTTTATTTGTGATGACCATGGCCTAGGCACTAGGTATTACATAACACTACTATGTTGGTCAGCAATAAGGACTTGTGGCTGCCAAGCAGTATGGTTTGTTTTGTTTGAATATATTTTACATACTAACTCTCTTGATACATTTTACCGGCTTTAAAAAAGAAAAAAATAAGTGATGTTCTAAAACAAATTACGTTTAAAGAATGTCAGAATCTGTAATATGCAAACAATAGTGGTAACGTGAACTGGCCTTTTATTCCATGGAAATCCTATTATAACAGGATTAACTGATGCAGGTTTGTTTAGTTTCAAAATACTTTTTTGTAAATCAGAACTGAAGGTTTACTAACATTTATTGAAGTACTGCTAGCAAGTCCCCTATTTATATCAGTTTCGACAAATTTCCCTACTTACAGTAGCAAATGCTTATTTGAGGATTTCTCCAAGCTAAAAGACTTTTCTTAAGAGTGGGTGGTAGATAAATAAACGCTGAATACATCAATGGATTTCTACGCTTTTTTCGAAGCCAATATGGATAAAATATTCAATGACAAGCCTAGATAATGATATTTGCCAACTTTATGAGTAAATATTTATCCATAATTACCAATTCATTACGCGTGATCTCTTGCACAGCAGTTAAATACACGAGGTTCCGGCGTCAGAGATTGTGCCTCAGAAGTTCGTAACACTGGAAATAATTTTGTTTAAAACGTTGGCTTAAACTATTGTCTAGGATTGCTATTGCTTATTTTTGCAAATTGGCTTCAAGAAATCCACAGTTATAAATTAATGCTGTTGGCATTGAATTATGTACCATGCACAACTTGAAGGTTGCCTGCATAGGCTTGCCTATGCCCTCCACCAAATGTGTGGAACTAGAAACTGTTTTAATAAATAAGTGCAACCAATTACCAGGAAACTTAACATATATGTACTCCAATTCTTAATACTTATTATACCCCAATTTTATATATGTACGTATATAACTATATACAGTCCCAAAGCTGTAACTTGAAGAAACTCCCTGCATGTTTCAATTATACATATAAGAAACTGTGTGATGCCCAAGTAGAGTTATTAACCATCCTGTATTGTACTGCATTTTCCATACCATGGGCTGAAATAACTATTCCGGTTAGACATGTAACAGGATGTCATAACGATACTGTTTCAATTAATCCTCTAATAAGCTGAATACTACCAGTTGTATTATTTATTTACCACTTAACCAGACTTCGGAAGAATTGCGTGTATTATTTTTAATACAAAATAATATAAAATAGCCATACAAAAATTTTAAAACCCTCCTTAAAATATATCTAATTTTCTTTATGGAATAATAATTTCTCATTCACATTGCATGTTATACTCAATAAAATGTTTTTCATGAATTTTTTTTTTTTGTTAATTTTTCAGAAATTCTATGTCTTATCGAAAAGCATTCTTTATGGCCTAGTTGAAAAGTTGGCAACCCTACATGCAAGCATTTACATCTTTTAATTCAATTTAAATTTTCCACTGCAAGCTAACATAATCCATCAGTTACTAGATTCATGTGTTACAGGAACACCTCCTAGCTAACTGCAGAGTGCCATTTTTTGCCACCCAAGCAAAATGATCCCACCATAAAAATGTTGCATCCAAATATTTTTTTCCAGTCCGCAGTTGGTACAATACCTCCCACGAAGGTGATTTGGGCACCATTCCCAATGGGGCCAATCAAGATGTTTGCTTGTAGAAATTGTGCTTCGCAATGCCGTTGGTCTGCTTGTTTTCTCTAGTATCTCCTTTTTCTCGTGCCCCTTGACTGAGCTTCACAATTACCTCATATCATCCCTCATAAATGCCTTGCTGTTAAGGGTGTTGCCTACCTCAGAGCCCTGACGGGGCAAAGATAAGGATTTACACATAAACTTTATTAGGTGTGGCTCAGCCACTATTCAAGATATCACATTTTGACAAAAACAGTGCTCTGCATTGAGATGGGGAAAATATTAATAGAAGAATAAAAGTGTGGGGGAAAATTTTTCAGAAGTATGCCCAGTATATTATTTGCGTACACTTCAGTGTTACTTCCCTCTTCCTTATCATATATATCATACAGCTATAGAAAGCATTACCTTGCTGACCTCTCCTACTATGGCTTCCCTGTTCTCTCTACTTTTCAACACTTTGCCTGCAGTACTAACTACCAATTTATTCTTGTGGACTTCACTCAACAGTACCAAGTGATTTATACTGTTGGCAAAATACTTGTACATGAATGTTATTTTAAATAAATAATAGTTATTCATACTAACTTAGATAAACTTCACATCATGAAAAAATTTAACATTGGAAAATGTCCAAGATACAATTCAAAAACTGTGGTCCAAAGAACATGGGCTAGTTTTCCACAGGTTATATTGAATGTATCCATATTGAAAGATTATAATTACAGTTTGTCACTACAGTAAAAGCATGTCTGATAAACATAACTAAAAAGGTTTTTAGTGTAGAACTTAAATACTTAAAAACAGTTTAAAAATTTTTGTTTACGTATCAGTAAATGAAGTATGATTGATAAGGAACGGCAAAGGCCGCTAGGTAGGTAACTAATTGCATGCAACTTGGCTCCATGGTACTCAGTAAGTACTTGTATTTTTTAAATTTTATTATGTAATTAGGTGAAGTATTGTCACAGCTTACTATATGTGACATTTAAACCCTGTGTCATTCTAAAAATATGTTCTATTTCTCAATGTATGTGAAAAAGGCTTACGACCACTAAGTTAACCATTAAGTAGAAGATTGAGGGTCTTACAGGCTGATACGTCTCAATAGTTACACGTATTTAAAAAGGACTAACACATTGGTGCGCAGTTGCGCGATGTTTCACTGGCTAGGCCAACTTCATCAGGCGGCGAATTCAGTCATCCTATATTTATGATTTTCATTCAACTTTTAAACATTCAGTGCAGTTGTTTCTTTAGTGGGTTATACTTTGTAAAAATAGCTTTGCCAGTGTTTCTTTTTCTATTTGGTAGTACAGTATGTACTGTTCTTGGCACACATTTCTTTTTTCCCCATGATATTCAAATTTGGTCTTGCATATATATTCTTAGTACCTCATCTCTTTTTGTACTGAAGCTGCATGGATTCTTGAAAAAGATTATTTATAGGAGCCGGAAAATGTTGTAAGATGATTGACTTACAAGCTAGGCTCCACCACCCTCTGTAGACTGTAACCTGAGGTGTTTGTTGATTGGATGCTGCTCTAGGCAGTTTTAACCTCACATTAGGTAACACTAGATTCTTTGTTCTCATGTAGGATTTGTTATCTGTCTGTGAGCTTTCAATAAGTGTAGAGATACAATTACAAAAGAGACTGGAATATACATGATTCACAAAATTATTCTGGCCTTAATTATTTCCCATAAATTTAATCCATTCAGTTGCAAAATACTGGGAGGCATATTACAACAATCTTAATTTGATAGCCTTTCAAAGAGATAACTGAGTGTGTGGTTACTGCCAGATTAAGTGTACTTATATTGATGGTTTATATTACAAAAGGCCTCAAAACAGATGCTGTTAAATTTTTAAAAACAAACTTAAGAGTGTGTAGCATATAAATAAATGCTTAACGTTCCACTTAAAATCTACACGTTTTTTGAAGCTAATGTGGAAAATCTCGGCAACTTTAGGAGCTAATACTTTCCCAGAGTGATGCATTTGTTAAGCATGACCTGTTGCACAATTAAATGTACAGGATTTCTTTGTCACGGATTGTACTTAAGAACGACGTTACTCGAGAAAAATTTTTGCTAAGAAAGGTGCCAAATAATTTTTTTTGTCTAGGGATGCTGTTTTTAATTTGGCTAATAACTCACAATTTAAACTGCTTTGAGCACAAAACTGTACCATCCCCTCTCAAAGAATAAATTAGGATTCTTCCTAGAATGTGTTTCAGAAAACGAATTTGAGCTCTCTAATTCTTATATAAAATATGCCATTACTAAGTTATAAACTTAATTAATTTGAAGCAAGGATGTGTTCATTTGAAGCCACTGTTTTCAGTAAAGCATTGTAATACATGTGAATTCCAACCACAATACATGTACAGTGAAATCTCGTTATAAAGAGTATGGTTTATAACATTATCTGTCCTATAACAACAGCTTTATAATGCACCATCTCTCCGTAATACATGTAAAATTATTTGCATATAACAACAATCCGCTATAAAGACAGTTTTTGTTGCCATTTACAGTTGTTGTTATAGTGAGATTCCACTGTAGTAAAATTGCATGTGGGAACAATTTTTATTAAAATAATGTAAACATAAAAGCACAACAGGTAATTAAACACATGTTTTTACTTTAAAATTAAAAATCTTTAAGCATGTTGTTACTAAAATTGTATAAATGTGAAAAACTATCTCTGTATCGCCGACATTTTGCTGGCATTCAATAATTCATGAAAGTATACGGTTCTCACACCTTACTGTTCACTGAACTTCAGTGGAGCATGATATGTACGACAGCACAAAAAGAAGTGACAGGTGTTTCTTACCCCCAAAGTGTGTAGCCTTGGGAGTATCATACAATACTGTACCACCCAAGATATTTATGATAATCGCAGCATTCTTGTGGTTTACCATTCCCTAAATAACTGCTAACATCATACTTAAAAATGTACACAATGTAAAAATGTGTATTACAAATCACCCATTGCCCAGCAACACCTTGATGTCCACATTTGTTGCACATTAACATTACAAAACTCATTTATTTTTCTCGTATTCCAAAGTAGCACATCCAATAAACTTGAAAGTAAATTCTTTAAACAAGATTGTATAAAATGTTCTGCCAAACAATTATATAAACTAAATGAGTTATTTAGTATTGCAAGCAATTTTCGTCTATTTGTAAGAGAGGAAGGAAGGTTTATAGGAAGATCTGACAATAAAAAAAAAAAACACATAATTTCCCCAGTAGCATTATATTTTTCAATCAAATGCTCTACACAATTTATCACAAATTAGTAAGGCACTTCCTCAGTGCAACAATATCATCGCAAAGGTATTCCAATTCGTGGTTCGTAACCTTCGTAAAATAATTTACATACAAAGAAACGACTTTTTTCGGTACAGATTGGCAATGACGCTGCCAGCGAATGTAAGGGCTTCGACGCTGCCGTTCGCACAGATTAAATTTTTTCCGTTTATTCATAGCAACAATGGAATGTGTCCCTGCCATGGTCGTGATCATATGACATCGTATATAGCGAACTATGCTAATGCCCACACAGAAACACGGATGAAATCACTATAGAGAGACGTTCCTATTCTTTAAGTACTAGCAGCGATAAAATTAAAATTTTTCTTTGATTTCGCAAGATATTCAAATTTTTAATTCTCATTCTTTTTTTTTGGACGTTAACATGACTATTTTTTTTTTTTTTGTAAAATAATCTTTGATTCCAAGTTTACTATGATCTATACACTGTGTTACGTAACACCAAGTTCATAAAACTAGGGAAGCATTTGCAGCTAAGATTATAAGGCACAAACAAGGATGGTTTTCCGACTGATTTGACTGGCCAAAGTACATTACTTATCTGCAGAGAAGCAACCTAATATCTGGAACGCAGTGAACAGAAATTCTGCAGCAACAACAAAATTACAATTTCTCAACAACATTGAGTTTGAGCCATCTGTATTCACCAGATCTGCTAATCAAAATACACATAAAATTTTTAATTTCTGGAACAGTTCTGCACTTTAATTGTTAATGGCCGGCTGCTATTGTAAAACTGATAATAGGTTGCCAATCTTATGTGTGTACAATTCATCATAACATACAACACAAAGCATCACTAAAGTCAATCTAACTAAAAATAATCTGTGAAAATTTCTTTCAAAGCTCGGGGAAAATAAACTGGACGATAACATGTTTCAAAACTCCTACTTAATGTACTTGGAACATCACACTTACGTCCACTAAATAAAATATGTAGCTATACCACAGTCTGCCAGTTTTTCAGCAAGCTATACACAAATGGAAAACCATATTTCATGAGACGACAGTGTGTCATGCAAAAAAAAAATAACAAATTAAAAAAATGCAGATTTTAAAATTACTGGATTACCTCATCCTGCTGCATCTACAAAAGATTTGTCACAACTGCTCGTCCATTACTTGTCCACTACACACACACTTCAGTTCACAAACTCCATGTGAAAATACGCACAAATGTTTACACAAATACAAGACAACTGTTGATATATTTAGTTGGTCAGAGGAATATTCCAAAATAAAAATCAACAGATAGAAAAAAAACATAAAAACCTGAGAACTTCCTACTAAAACACCAAACTAATCAATATTCCCTCTAAAATCTAAATAGAAAATGGGAAGAAACACAATGCACTTTCAGTGCATACACAACTCCTAAGATGCACTGGAAACATAAATACAAAATAAAATTTTTCTGAAGAATGATGTTCAGCAACTACCAGCTGTAGGTCGACGTCTAGAAAGTTATTTCAGCAATACACAACATTTTACAGCGAAAGTACAATTACACATCTTAAACGATTTTTTTTGTTCACGAGACACCCCATTATCTAAAATAACCTAACGACGACGACAATCATTTCGAACAAAGACCAGGCGACGACAAAAAGAGTGCCCAAAACACTATACTACTCGCTTAACGTTGATACACATCGATTAGTGACTACCAAAACTGCAAGTGCACAGATAACGTTGCAATTTACGATTACTGTTTCGGTAACGAGGATGAAAACATACGAAAACATTTACGCTTCGATATTAACAGTCGAAAGAAAACATTTCGCCATGGAGGGAGATACAGTATAGCAAAAATCTAAACACACCGACAACGTGTACAAGAACGCGAGACACATTTTTGTTAGCCATTTCACTTCTACCTACTTAGGCCATGTAATTTTTCTTTCCAAACTCTTGAGATCAACTGTAGTGACATCATAAGTTACAAATTACAACAACCCATTAATATTTTTGAAGAAGTGCACACAGTATACAAAGTAGTTATAGCAAAGCTCTCTAAACAGAATAACATTCCAATCTCTTGATACAAGAATATTTTTAACCTTAAGTTGTACTTTATGTGTACGCTGTATGCTTAGCTATATTAACGCTGTATATATACACACACACACTACGGACCAAGACGAAGTATACCAATAACTTCTATCTCATGATAACATACATCAACACCAGAAGCTGTGCATCGAAATGCATGGTCAACAAACATAAAGGTTAAAGAAAAAGCTTACACAAGTTACAGTTTTCCGCATTTGGAGATCACAATACTCTTGGTCGGTTTTCCTGTCTGATCTCCAAACTTCGATATCTTTTCGACCAACTCTAAACCCTCCACGACATGACCAAAAATACCAGTGAATCCCCTCATCTCCTGCAAAATGATTCGAAACTGAGAACCGACCATACCAAGGTTGTCGTGACGCTTCTGCGTGCGCCTCATACCTACAGCACCACGCACTGCCGGGAACTTGGTGTCATCCGGCATAAAAAAACCCTCAGTGTAGATGGACCTGCCTCCTCGCCCATTGTTGTGCTCGAAATCTCCAGTGATGACAGACTCGCCCTCCCAACATTGGAACACAGTGCAACCCTTGTAGCTCACGCCGTACTCACCAATACATAGCATACCAAAGTTTTTAGCCATTCTCGGGGCAACGTCAGGCCGAACTTCGATGACAATGCGGCCGTGAGGACTGCCGCTAACGTCGATGTTGAAAAAGTAAAGAGGGTAGCTGCTACTGGGTACACGAACATTCAATGGCTCGATTGCCTGAGGGGGAGACTGGACCTGAGTTGCAGCGACGCCAGTCTCCTGGGCGTAGGATGCCTGCGAAGAGGGTTGCTGATGATGCACGGGGGGAGGTTTGTTAGCCACCGAGCTGGGTGGCGGCTGAGGTACTATGACGTGCTGCTGCGGAGGAGGATGTGCCTGCGGGATAAGGTGGTGTTGATGCTGCAAGGGGTGAACAGGGCCGTGGTACTCGATAGTACCATTCTGCTGTAGGTGGTGCTGTTTGGTCAATACATGCTGCGAGTACAGCTGGGACATGCAGTAGTTAGCGAGGAACAACACCGGGTTCTGTGTTGCGGCGGTGGCTACGCGTACCGGTGGGCGTTGGACGGCCCCTTGTGGCATACCTGGTTCTGTCGAGTGGATGGTAGTCAAAGCCTGCTTGAGCAGTGAAAAATCGAATACGACCCCTGAATTCCCTATCAAGTCATCGAGCTGGCATTGCAGGTACATTTCTTGGTACTTGCTTTGCAATCGCTGCTTCTCGGCAGAAAGGGACGAGTACAAGATCTGAGCATCGCTGGCCGAGTCGATGCTGCCCAGTCCACTGCGAGCTTTACCCAACGTATCCTGAGCCTCCGTCACCTCAGGTATGTGGTTCCAGCCGTTCTGCAGGTCAGTTTCGACTCGCGTCTTCAACGTGACACATGCCTCCACCACTTTGAAAAGGAAGTCTCGTTGCTGCATGGCAAGACGTTGAATTTCGTTTAACATTTTACCCATAGCGACCAGTTCCATTTGGACCTGCAAACAAAACACCACGTTTAATAATATCTGATCGCCTTGGTAGGAATAAACGAGGAAACAGGCAGAGGAACACAACAGTGTTTCATTCATCTGCATTAACCACCCACCTCGTTGACAAGTTGTTCTTTGGCATCAGCTTGCGACTTGATCTGATGACCGGGATGCTCTTGTCCGCCGCAGACACGACATATGGCAACGCAGCAACTGTGGCACCAAAGAGCCAACGGCATGCCGTGTGTGTGGCAGTTCTCGCTCTGCAAGACCTGCAACCATACAGGGCCCCTCACGTTACTAACATTCTAGAGTAAACAGCACAATCAGCTCGCTAGGGCTACTCCTTCCATGCACTCACTTTCCGCTCCTTGTCCGGCGGTTTGTTGCCTGCGCCGGCCCCTGCGGCAACGATCTTCAGCTGTCCGAAGTTTTTGGCAAGGGCGAGCACGGGCTGGTGTGTCTGGAGGACGTCTGCTCCCTGCTCGCCGAGCTCCGTACGCTTCCAGCAGTGCACACAGTACAGCTCCCGTCCCTTCATCAGTGCTGTCTGTATGCACTTGAGACAGAAATAGTGCTTGCAGCTCAGGTACTTTGGGCACATGTCGCTGTCGTTGAACTTCTGTTTGCAGAAGCTGCACAGCGTCAACTCCTCCACTTCGGGTGAGAGCATTCCGGGTTCCATCATCTGAAATATTACAACCTGTATTCAGCTAGCATTATAGTTACGGTCCTTCGGTATGATTATCCTAACGGTCATGTTGAAACATTAAATTAAAAATAAAATTATTAACATCTGCAAAATAGAATTTTTTTGTTAAACATTTAATATAGAAGCTCATTACAGTGTCTATGTTGGGAGGCGACATAATTCCAACCCAATGTTATAAAGTTTCAACCATATTCTGGTGTCACCAGTCATTTACTTATTCAGCTGAGGACATAAAACTACTTGCAGTGTAATGAGCTTCTACTGTATTTGTGTGCATCTAGCCAGAATGATACTGTGTGTGTGTGTGTATATATATATATTTTTTTTAAAATGTTTTTTATATATCATTAACTATAAAAAAATATAACTTATATGAAAAAATTAAATTATATTCATCTTTGTACCGCTGTACATGTGATTTAGCTTACTGGTTAGGCCTACTTCATAATCTTAGTGAAAGTGCAAAGTCTTTTGTTAAAAATGGCTAGTCTGATTTTCCATGAGAGACTGAGGTAATATCCTTGTGCATTGTGAGGTATTCTTTGCAGTCAAAAATTTAAAAAGTGTCGCAAATAAGGGACGGTAGGCCAAGTGAACACACAGTTTCAATTGTATAATGCCCTATTATAATACTGGGGAGAAAAAAAACATTCTGGTAAAGTGGCAAAACTGTTTAGCAGAGAAATATATTTTTTTTTACTGAAACACAATATTAAGTTGTATTTGTTACATTTTTTTTTGTACTGATATATCAAATTAAATTATATTCTTTTGGAGAAATTGCCTCTTGTTAAAGCTAACTTGTGCTTTAAGAACTGCAATTCTAATATCAGCCACGAATATGTTTTTCCATTTTTGAAAAATGTTACGTCTTCTACTTGTAACTGTAGTCTATGTTTGAGGCACAGAACAAAGGAACTATAAAGAGAGACAGACACATTCCTAGTGTTGAGTTGCTCCTACATGCAAGTTCTTAAGAATTGCACAATATTTCCGTCATTATGCTTTGACAGTGGCTGAGCGAAAGCCCTTCATTTTATTAGTGTGAAAACATATTCCAGTACAGAGTCCTATAATAGTTATGCAATGTTTGTGGCCAGATATTTTAAGGTACCCATAGCTGTTTAACAAATCACACTTGAAGGTTATTGTTTCTTAATTTCTTATATCAATACTCAGGGAACATATGAAGTGTTTTATTAAGAAATGTTAGCTGTAAGTTGCAGACATCCCTCCAAGAGTACCAAATAATTTATATGGTCAGCTTAATAACACATTCTAGCAAGAACCTAAATTTACATCTTTAAGGGTGACCTTGAAGCGTGCATCAAATTCCTCATCGCCTCTCAACAATCCAAGCGCTGAACTAGCGTTCAAACATCCCGCCGAATGGTTTTTACTACGGGATATTAAGCAGTGACCATATAATTTTATTGGTGAAAAATCTGTAGCGAAGTTCAGTGCAGGTCGCAACCTGAGTTTCACTTACATCCGGTTAGTATATTTTTAAGTGCGACAAGCCAGTATTTAGCTATGTTGGAGGGCCTCAAAAAAGTGTTTTTAATTAGCATGGTGTCTTAACAATAAGGTTCCGACCTTGTCTGAAGTGTTTTTTTTTGTATGTTGGTACAATGGACACACGTGGTATATTTTCGTAGAAAAAAACCTGTTTACGAACACATTGCAGCGCATTTGAAGTGTGAGGTAGGCAGCTGCCTTAAGTCAGTTTTTACCATTTTTATAGCAGCTCTTTCAAGGCCATTTGTAATATAAACCATCACTGCATGTAGACTTATCTGGTGGCAACCGTGCTCTGTGTTATCTCTTTGAAATTCTATGAAATTGAGATTGATTTATCCCCTAATCAGCCTGCTAGTATTTTGCAATTGAATGGATTACATTTATCCTATGGGAAATTAGTTTTTGTTTTGCTGGCTTTTGCAGATTATGCAAGGTACATCTCCAAACAATGTTGTAATTAGGGTGAAGGTTCAGTGTTAGATACAGCTGCATGAAATACCTTCTGTCAAGAAGCCAACTAAGTAGTTTACCTCGGTTCAGTTTAAACTACTTTGGGACTTCACATGATCACTTTTATGCAGGCTTATACAAAGTTAGCAGGTTTCAAGAGAGACTGTGACATTAATTAACACTGGCTTGCAAAGGTAATGTGCAGATATTAAATAAGGATCAGTCCAAAATAGGTATTGCCAACTTTATAAAGAAATGTGCTACCATAGTGACAACATTCCTTTAGTATAATTTCTGTGCCAATAAACGTAATTTAGGTATTATAAATAGTTAATCACGAATATGTTGTTCAGCAAAACATTTGCTCGCAAAGTTGGTAAAAGCTGTTGCCTGTGGTTGCACTTTTTTCATTTTTACTTCACAACGCCTAAGTTCACATATGGTTTTTGATGTAGCCTACATATTATGAACTATGCCCTCTGCAGGCTACTTAAATATGCATATTTATTTATTGCTGCCATCTTGAATTAATAAAAATTATGTAACAACTTATTTCAAATTAATTTTTGTACACGGGCATAGAATATGGTGGAGATAATAACCATGCCAACCGGGGTGGGGGGGGGCAGTTTACCCTCTGTAAGTATGCCTACGGGGGCAAATTATGCCTTTAGTATCCCTTCTTCTCCCACATTTACATTTCAGAATGACAATTTATTTGTAGGAGCAATTATATACAGTCGCGCCCAAAGAGTCAAAATGTGTTGCAAAAAGTTTTTTTTGTAAAGTAATACATCCTTCCCCACTCATTAAATAGTTAGTGGGCCCCTGTGTGGGACAGGTGTTCCATTTACTTTGTTTGGAAGATTCCAGAAGGTGAATTTTAAAAAAAAGTATTTTCTGTGATCGCACAAACTACATAACATCAGTGAAGATGTACAACCTCAATATCATTTATCCCAAGTTAGCAAAACAATTCAGAATAGTTGATATTTTCAGTAACACTAATGAAATATTTCTGGAAGTACTGTGTTGTGCTGAAATATGTTAGGACCTACATGATTTCTTCTTCCCATACAAATTGTAATATATGAGGTTTTACATCTTTGATATGAAAGAACTCAATGTTAACTTATGCCTACATTTAGACATTTTGATTTTGCCATATGTGATGTCCTATTATAGCCAACAACAGAAAAAAAAATCAGAAATAAAACTTCCTCCCAAAGAAAACTGGTAAAATTACAGCGACAATTTGTCAACATCAAAGTTTACTGGGTTTGTTTGTTTATCTTTCTGTTAAGCAATAGTACATTGCTATAAAAATTGTCAGGAATAAAATACAAACATTCAGTAAGCTATAACATAATTACTTAAACAAAATAAGCCTATCAAAATCAGTGTCAATAGGTTTCTGTGAAAAATTCTGTCGAAGAGTCGCATCTGACGGGCCAAGGCTTAAGGCCACACCCAGTATATTTACAGCAATTTTGAAAAAAAATATTTTCCAAAGCAACGATTTCCATATCGAAGAATCCCTATTTTTCTGGTCACAAATATATCATAATTTGCCCCTCATTTTTTGATAGCAACAAACCTCATAAGTTAGTTTTTCAGATTTTTGCTTCCAAACTATTACCAATTTTAATATAAAAGTATGGCCAAATCAAGAAAAATATATTTTTTTTGTGAATGAATGGTGCGTTATTCTGCAAAAATGCCTATAGGTCATTCAGGACAAAGTGAGCACTAGAGTTAACATTTGAAAAAAATCACTAGCCGTTACTGCATATAAGACACCATTAACAAGAGTTACATTACTGCTTGTATGGTTCGTAACGATTCATCGCATGTAGTTCCATGTATTTTTCTATTTGAATACAACATTAGTGAAAGAACATCAGATGAAATCGACCTCTCATTGTATTTAATATTCTTAAAAATATTTACTTATGATCTTATTGACATTTCTACTTACAGTATAACTAGAATTGGCGCCAATACTACGTAACTACTGCCGACCTCAGATAATGCACGTTTCTGATTGCTCCGCGCTTCAAACAGTTCAAAAATTCCACCAACAGTTGGCATCCAAGTTAGGTTTTCGCAGTTTTCTGCAAGTTGCATCATTTGCGTGTGTTTATCCGTTATGAATATAATTGCCAAATGATGTAAAGCCATAGGGATTCTGTAAATTATGTTTTACGTTTGCCAGCCTAGAAACAACATACTTTTTAACTATAAGTAACATATTTTCTCAATGTGTGAAATTTTTATTTCACACATTGAGAAAATATGTTATTTATGGTTTTTGTTAAGAGCATTGTCGATTGTGGCAGCTGAACTGAACGAAACTTGAATTACGTGTGTCATGTGTGTTTTTAGTGGCTGTTTTGAGTTACAAATTCAAATAAACTATTCCCGCATTTACAAGATTTGTAACGGCAGTAGTGTGTGTTGTATCAATTAGTCGATGGACAGAAACCATTAGACGTTAACTTGCAGGTATTAATAACTAAGATTACTTTTGATTATGTCATATTCAGCCCCCCGTGCATTTAACGAGTAGATATTTTAGATAAAATTTATCGGAGCAGTTTAATGTAGTTGTAAACATTGCAGAACTCTATGTGAATAAATGCACGTGGCAATATTTATGTTTACATTTGGTGGAAAGATATAAGCTGACAGAAAATAGAAATTAATCAGGGCTTCGAGTGCTCACTTTATTCCGAATCACCTATGTACAAGACCTATGTATGTTCATCGTACATCTGCACAATTTTTTTCCAAATCATTCTGTTAAAAAAATTTTCAGTTTTTTGCACCAATGTAAAAAAATCTACCTAGCATGCCTTGATTCGACAGTAAACGTAGTTGAGGTACTTTTGAACAGCAGTTATCAGTACTGTACAATTCCGTCGTGCAATGTAGCCTAAACAGAATAATTATTTTAGCTAATTTGACCAGCAATGACAAATGCACGTTTGTCAAAACAAAACTGTCTTCTGACAGTCAATGACAGCACAACTTAAAATTAATTTGCACTAAAGTATATTAATTATTAATAGAGCTGTCTTGCTGTGTTTGACTACATGTTTAATTGCTGTCATAAATTATTCATAAAACATAATGAATATGCCATAGTTAGTCGTGTAAGACTTACATTGTGTTCTTATATTATCCCTTTCTGTGTTTTTGTACTTTGATTACTAATGTTATAGCCTACTATGAATTTCTATATTTTATGCTAAGCCTATGCATGTTCTCGACTTGTTTGATTGCTGTATGGTTGATAGATAGACCTACAGTATGATGAAATCAATTGTTCGCCAAACATGGCATCACTGGGTCAAAACAAACAGATTCAAATCAACTGTGGTAACAAGCACTTAATACTGCTTGTTTTGTGTTCAAATAACTGCAAATTTTTAATGTTTATTTAACTATTAATCTGACATTCATTCTAAAATACTACTACTTCCCTGAGCTCTTTCATCCAAAAACATGTTTATGTTTTACGTGTACAAGAAATATGATAAGTAGAACTGTCCCCATCCCACACTAGCTAGCATATAAGTCCCTGTAGCCTATGCTAGCCACTACGTTTCAAGGTCATTCACGACACAAGTTTGCTACAAGTTTAGGTGAACAAGAAAGCTTTTTTGTGAAATATGTTCAAATGTTGGCACATTAAAAATAGTTGTGGGTTCTATATAAATAACTGTTATTCAATTATTATTATTTTTTACTTTATTAATATAGTGGCTTTGAGTGCTAAATATGCTTAGCAAAGACTCGAAAAATTACTGTGTATTTACAGCATTCTCAAGTTTACAAAGAGAGGCATTTTAATGTGACCCTAAGTTAACAGTCGTCCTTCAGCGAGATGACTAACTGTATAGCAACTGTCATAGAATAGTAGTCAGTAACGTTTTTTTCCCAGTAGATGCTGTGAAAAAGTGGCAAAGGCTCTTAATAAAGACAGTAACAATTCCTTTTTAATGTTACTGTGTACAAACAAAATTTTGAATATTTTTCCTAGAGTACTGGCTGTTAAATATTAAATTAGGCTGTCATGCAGCCTCTGTCCAGTAGATCAACTTGCTGGAAGATGAGAGTTTGAAATTTTTTCAAACAAGTTATTTAAATACTGAATTAAGAGTTTGCATAATGGATCTCACAAAAGATTAAACTCGTTATTTGTAATAATTCTGTGTAAGGGGTTCAGTACCCCCTATTTTGGAGTAATGGAACTTCTGCTTTTAACTTAATTTGGACTGCAAATTTTCAGTTTTGGTTTGCACATTGACAAGGCAGAAGGTATACCGCTGCAACTTGTGTACAATTGGAACTGATCATCTGCAAACACAGGCGTGTACAAACAACTAGCTTCCTTCGAAAGATTACTAGTCAAAAATTAAGAAAGGTAGTACTTGTGTACCAAGTTGATAATGCTTAAGAAGTGCCATGTCAAAGCAGAAAATCTAGATAAATCTCCTTGTACGAGACAAAATATTGTGCGACAGTATAGGAAACTCTCAGGAAAAAAAAGTGAAGTGTTATTTGATTCCAGCTCCCACAAATAACAGCATGATGTTGCTCTTGTAATACCACTTTGTTCTTCAAACAATTTTAATAATGCACTTAGGTTAGTTATAAATAAATTAAAAAATACAAACTTCCCCTTCAGATTATTAAATTGATAAAGTAAGCTTTACAATATAAATTCAAGAACCTAGTACAAATATATAGGTATTCAAAAATATTTGGCTTTTTGCTATGTGCACCTTCTCGTAATATTAGCCTTGGAGAAAGCCAGTCTGTGTTTAAATTGCTCATTACCACAAGCACAATTTAATTTACTTGTTTTTTTCAGCTCATGCTGCTAGTAACACTTCTCGTGCCTCGACAGTTGTGAAAGCCTGTAGTTTCCTTTATTGTTCTACGATATTTGAATAAAATTACAGCGGCAAATGAATATTTCTAAAATGGTTTAGGCCTATACTTTATTCCCTGTATGCTTAGTGTTAGGAGACACTTTTATTGTATTTTCAGTTTTTCAGCCATAACATTTATTTAAAATGTATTATCAAAATTTTCTCTTCGACAAAGAATAAGATATATTCTTGATAAACTGCTCGACATAAATAATAATGGAATCATTTATCAATTTATCATGCAGAATCATTGAACGAGAATCATTCAAGAATCCTGTAGCAATTTACCAAGAATATACCCTATGCTTTGTTAAAGAGAAACATTTGATAATACAATTTGAATAAAAATTATGACTCGAAAACTGAAAATACAATAAAATTTTGCTTCCAATGAGGCAGAATCTTGCTTGCTCAACTGTAACTTACTAGTCTCCAAGCACAAGGTATTGACTAGTGTCTGTCTGCCCATTGAGGATCCCTCTTAAATTTGTGCTGGTGTAACCCTTGCAAGTTTTAGAAAATTCACCGGTGGATCCATTAGTGGTTGATACACTGATGTACATCAGTCAAGGCCATTACAGAACATTTGAAGATTTTCCATTACAAATTAAGTGAAACGAATCTACTGTTATTTTTAACATTATACTGCGATATAAATCCAAGCTGAACACCTTGGTATTGTATGTAACAGTAATATTAGTTTACAATTGAAATTTACAAATAAAATAAATTTTTTTCTGCAATAACTACATATTTTAAAATACAATTTCCCATTAAAATATGGCAAGTTTGCTTTCCTTGACCTCAGACCCATAATTATTTAAGTTATCTCAACCTTTTTTGTGAGATTGTGTTCAAGAATTCACTGATGGAAGTTCTGGTGCACATCCACCAGACTCAATGGATTTTCAGGTTGGTTGGACACATTGATTCAACTGGTTGACAGCAAAACAGTAATTTACGAACATCCAGTGGATGCACTGATGAATTTCTGAATTCACTGTCTTAACTATGATATTTAAGTTTCTTCGGAAATAATTTGTAGGCAAGCTAACCACCCAAATCTCGGAACAAGCTCGTTATGAAAGCATATATCACGCAAACAAATCTTGTGTCACTTAAAAGTGTATCAAACACCAATTTGTTAAATTGCTACGCACATTTTATACCATTAAAGATTTTTAAATAGAATAGTCTTTAACGCTACACAAATTCATCGAGATATGTAAGACACCAATTTTTATATACTAATTGGATTTGGCTGTCGAAAGACTGAAAATTACACTCACGTACGTCATATAACAAATATACAAAGTGTATGTACGTAACTTATTTCTGATTTTAAAATATCATAATTGTGGTGATTGTGTCAGATTGAGTATTGAGTTTATCACAAGATTGTGTATGCTACCAGAGAGCTAAATTTTGTGTATCTAATTAGTACTTCTGAACAAGAACCAAAATAAGAAAAACCAGTAATTCAAACTTAGCTTGTGGTGCCGCACTTTCAGTAATATTAATTTCCGACGAATCATTTGGTTATAGTTTTATTTAGGACGACAGGATTAATCTTACATGTCGGAAATATGTTAAAGCTTTTAACACACACAATTTCTGCCGCTTACTGTGCTGGCATCGATAAGAAATGTAAACTGACCCATCACAGAGCTTATGTGAATTTTAAGTTACAATATAACTTGAAAGCTAAAAATGGTTTGTTTTTCACTTTCAAATTAAATCAGCCTAAATGACTTTCCCCTTTGCCAAGCCTTGTTAAATTTTATTTTACCGTCTTGTATTTCATTAGATCTGTTAGCGATAGCAGTGAAACTAGCAGCATAATTTTTCCCTGTGCCAATCTCTTAAGAAAAGATATTTTCATTCTAGCCTGCAGTAGTAGAATTAGCTTTCCTTACTGGCCTTTTCAAAACAAATGTTGGAATACTTAGTCATCTCTGGCTATATTTTTTTAAAAGTAACAAAAATAGATTTTAGAACAATTTTATGTCGTATGTAGCTAGAAGTTATGAAAACTACACAACTCTCTTTGTCTGCATATTTTTCTTAAAGGCTTCATACCAACAGATGTGGTGACATAAGTTTCACTTAAGTTTTTTTAAATTTAGGCTTTATATCTTATTTGTATCAATGGCGGACTTCAAGAAACTTGCAACTGTGTGTATTTAACTAAGGACTAACAAAATACATTCAGAAAATAATTAAATGGCAGTAATTTAAGTGTAAACTATAATTTTAAGTAAATGCTATACCCTACATGTAAATGTTCATAAAATCTCATCTACTTCCGAGGTTATTACAAGTGAAGTTTAACATGTTACTAAATTTTAAGGTTAGGCTGGTTATCAAGCATGATTTAACTTTTGCATTAAACGTGAAAGTCGCAAAAATGTGTGCCCTGTATGCGCAATGTCATGTTTGAAAAGTGGGCTGTCCTTTCAGATAAGTTTTCATGTAGGCTGACAAGCCTTGTGTAAATATCCGCGGCCTACTCGCGAACTAAAGTGGTGATGTCTTTCATTCTAACGTAGGAAGGGACATTATTTACCGTCGGCACACATCAGATGTGTCACAGTTGTATGATGGTAGAATATTCATTGTACTCGATTTGAAATGCAGATGACAAGTGTGGTTCGTAATCTACCACGCGCACTCGCACATACACAATACAAAAAGCCCTCGGTGACATCTCATCCCTCAGTTCGATTTTCACATATTGAAATGTGCTAACATACGCAGCTTTAAGGGCGACGAGTTAAGCCCTCGGCCCTTGTACACTCCACAACAATAGACAGAACAACATAGCTTATTTACAATTACCACAAATACAATGCTCCGTACCGTCTTATCGCGTTGTTTCCTGGGCGAAAACAGTCTCGGGAAAAATACACGTATCGTTTGCGAACGAAGTTACGGCGGTTGCGGTGCACGAGTTCGTATCGTGCCTTATAATAAGACGTTTCCGATGAACGAGTTAGCGAGACGAATAATTTACATCACGAACGGTTTGCCGTCGCCGGCCACTAAAGTATCTAACTCGCGACGATGTGCCACATCATGTCCACACTGGTGAACCACTTGGCACCTGGCATGGCGGCCGCTGTTGCTGAACAAGAGCTTCATGCGCCATCTATCCTCGACACTCGCCAACATGGCGCGCGCTCCGGCCGCCATCTTGCCTCCGCGCCACTTTCGAACGTTCTGCCAGCTACGTATTTAAATATTGTTCCGTAATCCGGATGCTCTTTCGTAAAAGTCGTACTACTCTCGGACATAAAACTTGTCAAATTTTTTTTATTACGCATTTAACAACTACACCTTACAACACAGTCATAATGTTTGTATTTCAAACTTGTAATAGGATTTCTGTAGTACAACAAATTTTTTTTTTTTAAATTAAAATATATGTGTTTTGTGTGTCCCGTTTCCCGCTGTCCCAGCAAATGTCGCAGATGGGTAATTTGGGAAACCACAGCCTTTTACCATTGTTGAAGCATGTATACGTGTTAGAAAATATTTACAAATTTTTGAATTTCAAGTTATGCATGGAATAACAATAAATAATTAGAAATAGTAACTATTGTTAACGGCTAAAACACGTTTTCTTAGGATTATTGGTATTATATTAGGTTGTAGATACCGGTTCTATAGTCATTATTCTCCATTGTTTTTGACATCATTCAACAAATTATTCATGTCATTGAGTGATGCCATAATCTCTAAGGCATGGGAATAATATCTGGGCAAAGAGGTTTTTTGGTTATAGATAAATTTTAAAATAAAGCAGCAGCCCATATTTTAAATGGTTATATAAATTTTTTTTAGAATTTAATTTATTGATATTGTTGTAACAGTATATTTTTCTTGTCTTATTTGAATTTTTTATGACAATTTTGTGTTGTAATGAGAGTTTATTAGAATTTAATAATTGTATGTGTTTAAATTTTATTTGCTTTTATCATGTTTTCTTCGCCGTCAATTAGTATTATATATATTTTAATTTATAATGTTGTATTGGTGTGTAAATACGTAAACAAAATAAATATAAATAAAACTTGCACAAAAACAACATATGATTTTAATTCCTTTACTGCGACATTTGATTAAAGTCTAATAATATACAAGATATGTCTAAACTGCGACTTAGGTCGAACACAAAATAAATGACTCGGAAAAAACTGCGTACATAGTTTTCATGCTTAAAACTAAGCAAAAATTAAATGTTTTCAAAAATTTTTTTCTACCCTATCTTGGCATAATTAAAATTTTTCTGTCCTGCACGAAATAACTCCTGCAATCACCTTTACCTCTGAAAGGAAAACAAAAAAAAACAGGACAAACCAAAAAAAGCAAACATCGGTACACGATACAACTATTTTTAATATGGTTTTGTAAACCCAACGACCACATAAGGGACGTGATAGTTTATTTGTAAACTATTCAGTGTGTGTGAGCTACGCCAGCTTAGGAATACGTAATATTAAAAGATTGTTACTTAAGTGTGTGTAACCATTTCATGTTTTCTTCTCAACCGTAAAGCCTATTTTTTTTGTGGCTGTAACTGTCAAAAGTGGGCATTTAATGGTCCTGTTTTATGCAATAAGATCTTGGTGCAAATCTTAAAATATATATAGACACATACAGCATATCTTTGTCTTAAATATTTTGTCATGAACTGATGGTGTCACAGCTGAACCATTCATATAGGAGCAAACTGTGGGCAAGAAGACTGCACGCCAGTTCAGTGACGTGTGTATAGAGGCTAGGATTATGTGTGATGCACCTCTCTGGAGGGATAAGCCCCAGACTGTCAAAATATGTCCACCCAGCCTACCACTTTACGGCGGCCACCTGGCTCGGACTGCATGCGGTGTGTTTGGAGGTACATTTTACTTCAGAGACCAGTAAACATACATATACAATGTTTTTCTACGAAAAGAAAGAACACTTCAGACTACTTGTGACTATGACTTTTAAGACATCATGCACATTGGAAGCATTAATTTAAAAGCCCTCACTCAAACTTGCGTACAATCAGATTTTGCCATACAGTTGTTTCTCAAGATATGTTGGACTTTGCTACAATGATTGGTTAGGTACAGTTACATGATCACATATATAAAGATTCACAGTAAAATCATTATGGTGGCAACACTGTGAGCGTGTTTACGATTCTGTGCATAGAGGCGATGTCACAATACATGTTCTTAGCTCCTCGTCAGTTTTCACTTCACACACACAAACACATCCTTCTCTAGGTGACCACAGTAATGGCAAGTTGAAGACAGAAAGACTGAGGGCAGTAGCAGAAGTAAAAGTAGCCAATAGGAAAGCAGCAGGGAAAATATGTCGTTCAAAACTACATGTGACAATAGTTTACTTTGTACGAGAAGAGAATGTGATGTGAACCCCTTCGAAGCTAGTTTAGCTGCATCTTAAAGCTGAACATGTTTATTTGAAGTAGTTTCATATATAGTATGACCATAGCCTTAGTTTTACTGCTGTGTTAAACTGTGTTGATGCTTGTCACCTCTGCGTGTAACGTACAAAGAATACAGATAGTTACCTTGCAGAGCAGTGACTGATTGGTAAGTGTTGTGTTTTCAGGAAAAGGATAGCTACGGGAACGAAGTGCCACGGTTGGCTCGACCCCTGCCTGTGGAGTACTTGCTGGTGGACGTCCCTGTTTCTACACCTCTGACACCCTTGTACACATTCTATGCAGACGACAGTATTACTCCGTTCCCGGTCGAGAACCGGTAAGTGACTAACAACCATATCAGGCTTGCCCACAGCTGGTCATAATACAGAGAACAACAGTTCTTTTCACATGTCTTCATTACACTACGTGCTTTAATACAATCTGGCGTTCGAGAATTCATTGTTTGAGCCACCAGTAGTTGAAACGCCAGTGTATACTGTTTGAAGCAATCACCTATTGATGGAGCAATGATGTTGTGGCAAAAATATTTTGCAGCATTTGGTTTCAATACATAGTGTGCACATCTGCAGCTGTGTTTAATCGTCAGTGATGTATGTTTTGACTCTTAACTTGTCTTGATGTTCTCCTGGTAAACCACAGACTTATGTCTTAATATCCTTATTAAGATGGTGCAGTCAAATGAGAGACATATGTCTTATCAAAGGCACATTGACAATAAGCATGAAGCCCAGCTGCAGATGTGTGTATAAGGTATTGGAACAAAATGGTGCAAAATTCTTTTTTGTGACAAACAGGTGGATCTACTTGTTGATCATCAGGTTGCCTCTTTTATTTGAACGTGTTCCATTACGAATGCACTAGGCTAAATGTGTTCATACACAAATAACTTTGTCATACAAGAAATTCAGACAGCACAGCATATTTAATATAAATATACTTTATATTTTTAATGTACAAATATTTATATTTATTCATTTTAAACCGTAAATTATTTTCTGTGCAATAAATATGATAATTTAACTCTCTTTGACGTTACATTTCACGCTTAGAATTTTTTTTTTTATGATAGTGTGTTCGAAAATTGACATACTGATACTTTGGTATACATCCACCATTCCGCTGAAATTTCAGGCCAGTTGAACCGGTAGGTACATCTATTCAACCGGACTCAATAGAAACAGCACTTTTTGAACGTACTGTGTACACTGGGAGAGCGTCTGTGAATTTTAAAATATTAAAAATGTAATAGACGTGTGTATATGCTGTACATGGTGCAAATTCATCTTGAACAATTTCTTTCTTTTGCTCCTTTTTTTTTTTTTTTTTTTTAATAAATATTTTGATGCTACTGATAAACCATTAATTGCTCTTACAAACTAACTTGTGAACTGTACATACCATGTTAAAAAACTTAAATATGAAAACAAAATTGATGTGAAAATTAAACCATAAAATTTGGTATGCCTCTATGTTATTTTTATGAACCGTACTTTCTTAAAAGTCAACGTCCTTCATTCCTATTTTGTCTTCAATGAGGGAGATGTGTATGTATATATTACATATTGAAATAATGTTCATTTTCTGTTGAGTTTTATGCTCAGCATAATTCATGTTAGGCAGAGGAAACAAATGTTAGAATGCAATGGGATTTTCAGTCTTTTATTACAAAAGTATTAAAAGTCTCTATAATTCAACTATATCCTCAATACATTAGTATCACACAAAGGTAGAAAGTCTATCAAACTGATGTAGACATGAAGCTGGCAGTTAGTATAGTACTTTGCCTCATTTTCAATCTAGCATTTCACCAATTAAATTACCAGTGTATTATTAAACATTGTGTGAACTTATTTTACTATAGAAATATGAGGAATGCAGTCGGTAATATCATCCTACACAAGGCATACTATGCTCCTCTCTAGTAGTTACAGTACTATAAAATTGTTGTGTTGCCTGTCCCCACGTACACATAAACACATTTGGCGGTATGGCATATGTCCGGTGAGCCAGAGGCTAAAAGCACGCAGACCCTCGTAGATAGTCCTTGCCGGCTGAAGAAAGTATCCGGCTCCATCATTTCAACGCTGTTTAACGCCTCTGATTGTACCCAATTTTTAGTTCCCGGCAGGGGTTTCATTTAAGTCCTTGCCGCATTGCTTGCTACATAGTGGTGTTGCAGGATGCGTGTTGGTTAACTTCTTTTTGGCATTTGACCATACGACGGCTTGTGTTGTGGTTACTGTCGCCTTCACTGTATTCCTTGCTGTATCCCATCATTACATTATAATAAATCAATTTTTAGTCACTTTTTTTTTTCTTTCCTTTCATTTCCCTAGCAAGCAACTGTGCAATATTTTTAATGTGTTACATTTAATGCCTACTATGCACCAATTTTTAAATAAAAAACAAAACCTCAACTATTTAATCCAACAGATAAGTCCTTTTCCCCTACCCTCCCCCCACCAAATTCAATTTATTCTTAGCTTATAATTCTTTGAATCACAAAAATTTAATTTTTATATCATTCAGCAAGGAACAGTTTTTCTGCTTTCTGCAACATTGCAATTAGCAATGGAAAATCCAATCTGAATTGCATTGCATTAAAACCTCATTAAATTAAATTTTCTAATAAGTTGTTCTCGTTTCTCTTTGGGATGAGATGACAGATTGTGTGGTTGTGCAGTTTGGTGGATGGCCACATCCAGGACTTCGGGGCCCTCGGGAGTTACGTGCAGCAGTTCCCGGCCGAGCGCTTCCTCGACGCTGTGTCAGACTTCCACGTACTCTTGTACATAGCCTGTATGGAGATTGTGCCTATGAAGGTATGTTGTCTGCTGCCATGACACACTCTGTATCACAGAGTATTACGCTCAGGTTGCGATATTTGCAGGGTTAAATTATCTAGGCTAGCAATTTTGCAGGATCATTCTCAGAATCTGTTTTGAAACAACATAAAAAGTTACGAAAAATATTAAAGACTCTTGATTAGGTTGTATTCTCATTAAAAATGTTGCTAGTGTTCAGTGAGTCTAAACTGTTTTCTTATTTCACAGCTCCACGCAGAGATGTGCCAGCTAGGTATTCTAGGAGTGAGGGGAGGGAGAATAAGTTTTAATTGAGTTTTACTGGGAAAGGGAAAAATTACTTAAAAATTTTTTTTTGCATTCGGTTTTAACACTTTGAATGTGTTGAATGTTATTTGTCTACATTTTTTGCTACCAATAAAGCACTGGCAAAGAGAATCTGCCATATGTTTCCGCCTCCTGGCAGGCTCACATTGTGTATGAGAGGAAGCCAGGTTGAAGATTGGGCCAATTGATCGACAAGCAAGACATGCCTGTCACTAATCTGACCCAAAATATGTAGCGAGATGAGATTATTGTGGAGCAGCGAAGGAATGAATGAGGCTGGGGAAACTGGAGTTCTCAGGGGAAAAATCCCTGCCAATGGCAACGTCCACCATATTTCAAACATGCAAAAAATCTGGGACCAAACCTGCTTTATATCAAGCCCGGATCGCCTAGGTCGGAGGCGAGAGGTCCAACTTATTGACCACCATGGCTGTGCTAATAAACCATGTAAGTTTAGGAAAAGTAGGAGAGCGAAATGAGACAGTATTTGCCCCCTCAGTTTTCTGAAGTGTACCGGCTGCCCCCTTCCCCTCCCTAGCCACTGTTTGTTTGCATGGGCCTGGCTCCACACAATGTTCAGCCTTTTCTTTTATTTGTGACAGAGAGTTTAAGGACTTTGCTTACCAAGCTGATAGCCGTGGAGTTTCAATGGGGAATTAATGTCTAATAAATTTCACCAATTTGTCAGTTTTAAATAAAAGGTATTCTCCAAAGAATTTCTTAATGAATTCCATAACATTGAGAATTTACATTTCACAAAAAATATTTAAGCGTACAAAATTTGTTGATAATACCTTTCTTTGGAAATATGTATGATTTTCATTGCACTGCTACCATTTATAAATTTAAGTTAATAATACGTAACTGCTTCAACAGAATTTTTTTCTTCTTCTTCTTTCTTCTACTTCCCTTCTTATTTTCAGAATCCTTACATTTCTAGGTACAATATTATACAAACATTTTACTATGCATGGTATAACTTGTTTGTGTACCGTACCACAAAAAATTTCAAACAAGATTCACTGTTGAAATTATTAATTTTCTTGTGTTGGTGAACGAAACAGTACTTTTTGACACTGTGGTAAGGGCACTGCCTATCTGGGCGGTAAAAGTTCAGAAGTTTAAGTACAGTAGCTATAAGGGTGACCTTGAAGTGCATTTCAAATGCTGCATTGCCACAATGAGCCGAGTGCTGAACTAGTACTCGATCCGCTGATCCATTTTTACCATGAGACTTTAAACTGCCACCTTCAATGTTATTGGTGAAAAGGCTGTAAGAAAGTTCATTGCATGTTTCAATCTGAGTTTGGCGTACATTGTGTTAGTATATTTTGAAATATTGCAGGCTGAATTGGCTTTTCATAGCTAGGCTATGTTGGATGTCTTCCAGCCAGTGTTTTTAATGAGTATGGTATCTTAACAATGATGTTCTGCCCTTGTCCAAAGTAGGTATGTTTCCTTTTCGTACGTTAACATAGTAATGGGTGCACATGAAATAGCTTTGTAAAAAGTGTATTTCTTGGTATATTACAACACATTTGAAGCACATGGTAGAGGACTTCCTCTTGATTCTCACTCTCTGCAGTCATTGTTATCTCTCCTGGAAGTTGGCACATACTAAGAATATTTTCTCTGCTTCAGAGATTCTGTCATTACCAATCCACTACGGTA
This sequence comes from Medauroidea extradentata, assembly GCA_003012365.1. Lineage (NCBI taxonomy): Eukaryota > Metazoa > Arthropoda > Insecta > Phasmatodea > Phasmatidae > Medauroidea > Medauroidea extradentata. The sequence continues at coordinate 35,376 of PNEQ01128614.1, forward strand.
TCATTATAATTCAAGTCCTACATTGAGTGAGTGGCATTTACTTCTCATATAGACAAATGGTTACACACAATTTTACACAAAAACAGGAACTGGGAGAGAAATCAGCCACTGTGTTCGGTACCATCCTCACATTCGACTGGAGCAATTTTGGGATATTATGAAAACGTAAATATGCAGTGATGGAGCCGGAAATTGAATACCTTGTCCTCCCGAGTTATTGGAGTCTATTGGAATCTGTTATACTGCATCCTCTCGCTCTGTGGGAATTATTTTGATTTTATCAGTAGGAAAATGCCTGTTAGTTTATATTGTTATTTTTTGCTGCAAAATTGTTGTATAAATGTTAAATGTGAGCATGAAAATCAGTACATATTCAGATTTTTCTTTCTATGGTTGAATTATATTCTGGGCTTAGTTATCCATCTCGTAGTGCAAATTTAAAGAAAAAAAAAAGGGGGGGGGGGGAATTGCCGCTAGGCTACTACTTACTAAAAACATGTAGCCAGAGATGCAAAAGTATTTACAGAAACAATACTTGCTGCTTGGAGAACACAAAACACAGATGGACAACACATTTTTGCATGGTCACTGCGTTTTGCTGGCCAGGCCAGCTTTCTCGGGCAGTGAGGAGGCCGAGGAAGCTTGCCTGGCCAGTAAAACGTCGCAACCGCTCAAAAATGCGTTGTCCATCTATGTTTTGTATTCTCCAACCTGCAAGAATTGTTTCTGTAAGTACTTTTGCATCTCTGGCTACATGTTTTAATAAGTAGTGCAAATTTAGTTCACGTGACTGCTTTTTCTATTCACTAGCCTTTGTAATTTCCAAACTTTTGTGATAGCTTTTCCTTGTATTGGGCCACCGCGGCCGAGTAGTCAGGCCACTCGCCTCTCACCAAGGCAATGCGGGTCGATCCCGGGTGGGCTTGGTCCCAGATTTTCCACATGCGGGAAATATGATGGGTGTTGTTGTTAGCCGGCACATTTTCTCAGGGTGCTCTTGCTTCCCCAACCCTTGCATCTGTAGGGCCTCATTTCATATCATCTCTCATTCATCTCTGGACCTCCAGATTTGGGGTTTTGTTGGGTTGCTACCGAATCTAGTAATTAGGTTTCATCGTTGGAGCGGTGCAAAGAGCCCTTTTACTGTCCCCTGGGCCTAATCGCCAGATTAATTTAATTATTTCTTTTTGTATACTGTAGAAGTGGAAAGAGTTCAGAAGTGTATGAACTGTTTTAGGATTACATGGGACCTATTCTAGAGGCAGTGCGCACCCGAAACACAGAGATGGCCTTAGACTGGTCCCAGTCGGAGCACTGGGGCACAGTGCAGCAGCTGATCTCGGCCAGCACCTCCCCTCTGCGAGACCACTCGGTGCCCGTCCTGCAGCCAGCCACAGGTAACCAACTGCACTGCCCACAACAAAGTATAATAGTAATATTAATTGTAGTAGCTTAATCTCATACTGTAATATCTTTGACCAGTGTTGTCGGTAAATTTAGAATTCTCGTACCAAGAAGCATAAATCTTTATACAAGATGTAAAAAGCTCTTTCACTTCATATTTATTACTATAACTCAAATTATTAAATAACTTTTTTAATTCCTGAAATTTGAAATTTTCATTACAAACTATTCTAGTAGAAATTTTTTAAGTGGAAGCTACATATGTGGTAGTGGTACTGTGTTAGGAAAGATTTATTTGTAAAAAGAATCTTTATTCTAACAGTGTGGTACAAGAAATCCTATATCCCTGTCTTGGGCTGCTACAAAAGATACTAGTCCAGTTATCAGTTTTTTCGTTTGTAAGTAAAGAGAAATCTAACTGAAGTCTACCAAATTACAATGATAATGTCACGTGGTTGATGATGCAAGGAGTAAAGTTATATCATCTTCTCCTTTCCGTGTTCTGCCCCTTCTCTCCTGCCACCCTAAATTCATAGTCCCGTTATCTTTTTTTCTTCACACACACATACACACACTCTCTTTCAGGCCATAGTACCATTTTTCAAACTTCCTGTCCAATAAGCGTACAAGAGCCAATGTTATTTCTCATATTGTACACAGAAGCTAAATTGTTAAAAAATAATATGAGAATTCTTGTACGTCTGGCTACACTGTCAGACTGCCAAGCACCAACCATCTTTGGTTTTGTGGCAGTACTGAAAGTAACATTATTACAGTTTTTTTTTAATTCATTACTTGCCATATGATCTTGTTTTCCTTGATATATTGTTCCTACAGTAATAATTAATATATGCTTGCTGCCACTGTACTGGAGTACAGTGTACTGTTAACAAATATCTAGCCACGGTGTAAGTGTTTCAAATGGCAGCATGTTAGAGGAACAGGTATAGTCTATTTACAGTAAAGAGAGCACTTGTGATGCCTTTGTTTATTTTTCTTCTATGCTAATGTACTGTATATCATTCTGCCTCCTGTTAGTACAAACATAATAACTTAAGACCTTGCTCTTTAGTTTTGCAGTGGTTTCAAATTTTTTTTTAAATGCAAATTAATACATACATAAATAATTAATTTTGGCAGTTTTAACACTTATAGTATATCATCGTTTGTATCTGAATTTTTCTGTTGTAATATATTGAGCTGATTTTTAGATTTTTGCCCTTGAAATATCAAATATTTTTCATCGAAATAAGCCAAAATGAAGCAAAATAATTTTTTGCTAACAAACAGTACATCGTTTTAAAAAAAATGCTCTGGCAAAATTGTGTATCGTTTGACTGTACACAGCCTCAAATTTTTTCAAAGCATTGGGTTAAAAATATTCTAGTTATTTGCAGTTGTTTGAAATAAATGAAAGATCACGGCCGTAAGTAGCTATCACATGGTGTGGATTGCATCAAACTAAGAAGTTGTCAATGGCCACATTTTTTTATAAGATACAGTTAAAAAGTGCTACTGTACCTTGAAGGTCCTATAGCAAAGATTGTTGTGTTTGCGCAGGCATGCCGGATGTGGCCGGTGTCGCCGGGAACGCAGCGCGCGCAGACATGTGGACATGCCTACACTGCACGTTCCTCAACTCCCCTGAGCTGTCCAGCTGCGAGATGTGCCGACTGCCAAGGTAATGCAGAGCAGCGCACGAGCGTGTCGTCTTCAGCAAGCCTATGTAACTTACACCTAATGCAGGGTCTCGTGCATCTTTTTTTTTTTTTTTTTTTTTTTTTATTAATTTTGGGCTCTGTGAAGTTCCAGTGTTTACATTTATATGGTAGTTTTTTAAATTTCTTCACCACACATTTACACTTTAACAGTGCTGATAAAGTAAAAAATTTGGTAGTGTACAATATTCTATTTGTTTTAATAAATATTTCAGAACCGTTATCAAACTGTGTTAATAGAAGGTTCTGTAATTTTGTGAAATGTTAGTCAAAGTAATGGACATTTTTAAATTGATGACTTACCTATTTTGAACTTTCAGGTTATTTTATATTAATTAAAAAAAGTATTTTAGTTTCAAGTTAAACTTCATCATATTTACAATGCAAGCATTTCATTTCTCACACAGTGGAGTTTTAAAATGTTTGGTTTCAAATACTCTTTACTGCAACTTTTTAACATAAACAGTCTTGAGAACAAAATTACTCAAATTTCATGTACGTATTGTCTTTCAAGAAGGGTTTTATTTATTTTTTCTTGATTTTAAAAACAAACAGGCACAAAAGTTTGTATCTGTGCTTTAGCAGACTTTTCCAACTTTTGATTTTGCCACAGTGGGTCAGCTTCAAATTTTTTAACCCAGAATATTACTGATAAAATCATCATGTAGCAGATTAAAACTTATAAATATTTTGTAGTTTCTTCTTCTCATTTTTGCTTTTAATTTTGTGGTTTATCTTGATAACAGTAAAATCTTAATTATACTCTAGCCCGTAATGCAGACTTGCAGTTACGTAAAAAAAAAAAACGAGGACGATAATACACAATTGGCGAGATAAAAAAATTTTGGCACAAGGTCACCAATCTACACATTTTGTATTTGCTGTTGTGTATGATGGTGATTCAGAAAGTGTGTATAGTGAACTGTATAGTGGTGTGTGTTCATGATTTGTGATAGTTCAAATGAGTGAATTTTTTTTTGTAAAATGTATGTGTGCTTCAGTGATACTGTAGATGGAATGCTATATGTAAGTTGGAAATGTTTACTAGCGTGCAACATAATACCAGATTCATCTCACTTTTATGTGATTGCAAAGTAATATAAACAACTTACCATGTCATTATCTAAAGTTACATGTTTTTTTAGTTTTTTTGGAAAATAGGTTTTTAAACTCGTGATATTTAGTGAGAGTATACTATTTGGTTAATAGAAATGTATGGTAAAGACGGAAAAAAATATTAAGTTTGTCAAAATTTGTAAACCTGAATACCACTTTGTATTATTGGTCCACTCTTAAAGGGTGCTGTTAAGAAAGACAATTTTTAATTTGTACTAAATACAGTCAAACTTTGAGGGCTGAAACTATAGACTGCTCTCGAAAGTGCTGTGAGCAGACATTCACTGAGCAGCTTGTCAACTACTGTACTCACAACTTATCAACAACTTTCGAGAGCTTTCCAGCTGAAAGCACTCCTACATCCACATGCAGTGTAAATATGGCAGCTTAGCATCATTTTTCTACCTGTGATAGCACTCAGAATGGGTATAGAAATGCACCTACAATTTTTTATCATCTTTGCTGAAATTTTTAGCCACATTCACGTTTCACATGTATACTACAATATAACATTTGTATTAGGTTTGGTATCAGGGTTGTTTTGGAAGGTTAAAGTTGGCGAAAGTAGTATTTATGAGAGATTTTTCAGTGTGCACAATGTTGTGTTTAAACATGGAAAGAAAATAATATCTCTTTCACAAAAGCTTAAAACCAATTTTTCATAATATTCAATTAAGAAATAACTATGTACATTTGAAAACGAAGGAAAAAAAAAACATTCTGGAATTATCATATATGTCTCTTTTCACAAGTAAATACAAGAACAATTTTGATAATATTGTTAATTTTTTACTGCTGGCTTTATTATCATAAGAAAATAACAAAGCTATGAGGATCATAATAATGCTAGATAAAAAATATGTTTTTCATTCATGTTTGTGGTATCATTTTCTCATATTGCTATTACTGATTCTACACAAAAAGTCACTACTTTCCAAAACAATTTTACCAAAAATGTTAAATATACACACACTATAAGTACAGCAATACCTGTATAATCATTGATTTATAAAAAGTTCGACCTTGTAGCACACCGTCCATGGAATATTGCAGTCATTTCAAATGATCGGTTATACTTCTTATGTAGCTTTCAGGAAGCCGAACAGTAGGTTCTTGAAAAAACTTCCATATACGCAAGTATAGTGTGACAGGTTATTCCAGAGAAGCCTCAAATCTACCTCCATTGTTATGAAAATGCTATGAAAACAGTTGAACAAGTTTTCAAATTACAGTCTTACCATATTCACCTGAAAGAGGATGGCTCTACACTTCCAGGCTGTCACACAAAAAGACATTTATAGTGCGTGTTTAGGCCGGATGACTCTTTCGGCGATTGGTTAACAACCGAAAGCCATTATAGGTATGGCCTTAAAACTTTAAATTAAATGTCATTTCACTTAAGTAAAAGTTTTTTATATTAAATTGTTTACGTGTAAGCACATACCATTTTCAGTTTTATTGTTTTCACTTTGTATAAATATTAAAAGTTATTCTAATCGAAGAACCAAAGTTAAGGCAAGTTAGTTCTTTGTGATACATAATACAAACTGCAGTTTATATATGGTGGTTAAATATTAGCAAAATCGTGAACATTTTAGAGTTACTATTTTGACAATTAAAAAAATAATGATAATATAATAGTTTCCTAGAGTAATCACAATACAATAGTATCCTGAAGTAGCTCGATACTGTTGTTTACTCTATGAATTATATCAATCTTGTGCTTAGGATAGCTTTTACTAATTGTACAGATATAAAACAGTAAAATGGTGACTTTTTGACGTGTACCCACATGTAAAATTTATGTACAGGAAATTTCATTTCATTTAGAGCTCTTTTTGGTACAAAAGTAAAATTACACTTTCTTTTCAGCACATTTAAGATGGGCATTTTTTTTAGTACTCAACACTACTTGTGTATATTTATTGTCAAACATTGGATTCTTCACTTATTTTAATGTGTTTGTCAGTAGTAAAGTGCTGTCTCAGCTTGAAGTACAATGAGCATTTTAATTTTACGTACATTAAGGAGTGGAATTTATACTTTTGAATGTTTTGTAGTTTGCAGTAATTTATAATAGATGTAAAAGTGGCATGATTGATCTGTAAGACTGAGAACGTATTTTCAGGTGTAAAGTGTATCCATATGTGGCTGAGAAGTAATATTATTGCTGTTTTCCTTTGCACCAAATATATGCCATTAAAACACTGTAGAAAGGTTCATATATGTTAGGTCTTTGTTTTAATTACTGTACCTTGAAAACTGTTCTAATCTTGTTATTGACACATCTGTACAGTGTTTATTTGTCTGATTTTGACAATATTTCTGTAAACAGCAGCGTGGCATACACATTGTAATGGTACCACAATCACTGATTCACAAACAATGGCTTGAGCAAAGAAATTAGGGTTTTTCTAGCACGAGGTTCAGTAGGTGGCTGCATTAAGAGCGTTCTAGAGGGAAAAAATCACAATTTTATATTTGGATGAATCGGTGTTAGTTTTGTGGACGTTACATTACTTGGGAGTACATTATCCTCTTAACTAAAAAATTTTAGCTCGGCTAGTTTTCCCACAGTGGCATTTCAAAGTCAAAATTTGCATGTTTTCGGTTTATACACCCCCTAAAACAAACCAACATAATGAAACGAAATAACTCACAGCAAAAGTACATGTCACTGGCAAGGGATTGAAGTGTATAAAAACTTAATACCAAATATATTTGTATTAAAAAACCAAAAATTTTTAAATTTCAGGAATTTTTTAAAAAATACAAAACATAGTTTGAATGGGTTTTTATATACGTAAAGTTCCTTTTGACTTTGAAATGCTGCTATGGGGAAACTGGCTGAGCTAAATTTTCTTGATAAGAAGATGATGTACTGCCAAGTAACGTCTACAACTATCACTGTTTCATACGAATATAAAATTATATTTTTTTTCCCTCTGGAATGGCCTTAATGAATTAATAAATCCACTACATTATAGGTATTGGTGCTGATTTAATACTCAAGCTGCTTTAATCACTTCACTTTTTATCGGGGAGGTCAAACTTTACTATGTTGCAGACATAACATCAGTTTTCTCTTCCAAAAATGTACGTGTTGTTGTGGTACCGGTCCTCACGTATTGCAGCAGATGTGGAGGTACTGGCCCCACGTATTGCAGTGCCAGATGTGATGGTACAGCCTCCCACGTGATAAGTGTACAGATAACTTATAAACACTCACACCTACTCCAGCCTCAGTGGTGAGCTACGCTCTTATCTCAGGGGTCTACGTGGAATTGAAGGGTGGACACGTACTGAACAATTGTCAAAGAAAATGGGGTCCAATCAACAGTCCATTTTTATTATCTTTTCTTCAAAAGTAACGCAGCTGCGCTTACATTGTTACAGATATTTGCTCTTCCACCACCAACATGAAATAAAACCGAAGGCAAATTGAACCAATCTAAACAAAAATTCTACATCGCCTTGAGTTCCTATCAATTGTTCAATGTTAATTAATAATAAAAACTACTAGAAAGTCTTTTCACTGCCTTCCATCGCAGCCCCGTGGTTCTCGTTTGCACCTCGCGGCTAACTCATCTCTCACCACTTGCCAAGTTCGCAAAACGCTACACACATCCATCTCCCTCGACCGTTCAGAACAGAGTGACCAGCCTCAGTAACCACAATGGCATCCGAAGATGTCATGGCTGCGTACGTTCCGTTAAAATGTTTTAGAACATTCAAGTGAGATCAAATAACTGTCTGGATACAAATTAAATAAACTTAGACAAACTAAAATTTCAGAAATATCGGCAAAATTCCGCTGAGCACAATGATGTTTCTCACTAGGTTACCGGATGATTATTACAATAAAAACACTTGAAATAAAGGTTTGGCATCAGACATTGCCGGCAGTACACCTTGCAGTACTCTCTGTGAACCCCTGTTGGTGTCACCCCCGCGGCACCACGGCCGGGCTGGCTGAACTCATTTACATATCTTTAAATTAAACTCAAAGAACTTTCCAACTGCTGTAAGTTTTAAAACATCAATATTTTGTAAAATTTCGATGAGTCCACAGTTACTTGAATTTTTATGCTGTTTCAGAAAATTCCACACAAAACTTTTTATTTTATTTGCGTGTCGTCAGAACACTTGAGAACTCATAATTCTAACTTAAAACTTATGAACACATTATTTGACATCAAAATATTACATTAAAATACTATTTACTAGCAATTGCATCAAGACGTGAATTTCTCTTACTGTACTGTTCCGCCAGGCCCAATAGCGGTTTTACATTTAGAGAGTGGGTTATATAGGTGATATCCTGTTCAGTAAAATTATAACATTTAAATTAATTAACCAAATGACTTTTTCAAAACGATCACTACGCTTAAAACAACAAATACTGGTCTTACTAAAACAATATTACTGAAACTTACAATTGTATAACAACTAGCAATTAAATTATCTACAGGCAATATAGATTTGCATAGACTAAAGTTGGGTGGCCGGGCAACACTCTGGGGCTTCTGTGTTTAATAAAGGCATCATATTCACTGCACCTTACTTAATTGACTCTAGGCTGACAAGCTCTAAGTTTTGAAGTGTCAGTAACACTGGCTAGCACCACTTGTGCGAAATAAACTACAACAGGGACTCGAAGCAAAAACATAGAAAACATACAACTGACTTGTATCGAAAAAGTATACCCCAAGCGCAGTCTGGTCGCTTCACAGTATTGAGAGTGGCACCAGCTTCCATAAATGCGACAACATTGCTAAGTGGGTTTACGTTAAAGACAAGTACTTGAAAAGTAACTAAACTTACATTAGGCTTCCATGCCCCACATGTGGTCCCAAGCAGCACAGCTAACAGCTCTCGCCCAGCCTGTGATCTACGCCAAGAATGACTCCGCCCATCTCCAACCACTGCAATTTGAGGAGCTCTCTTTCAGGAAAAAATTATTTTCTTCGTTAACATAAGGCAAATTTTTCTACAGGAATAAATATTTGGAAAAAAAGTATGAGGTGTTGCTGAGTGTTTATTGAGGATAAAAATACTGTACTTAATTGTTTGTAGCTGTCAGGGTATTCAATAATCAGTCTAAAACAGCACTCTCCAACCTTTTTGGCTCGCAGAGCCCATTTTATAATCTGCTATAGTCTGTCTTGTGTAAGAATTACGTACATTTTTTGACAGTTCTTAGGTGTGCCACGTGTACAAATTTTTGCAGGAATATACTTTTAATTTTTATAAACTGCACAGTTTAAGAGCCAGCTGAAAGTGTTTGTGAAAAAATCACTTATTGCAGATAAAAACACAGCTTGTTTCATGGAAACAGCTGTAAAAATAAATGCTGTCACAACTGTCAAAAAGTGGAATTCGTATACGTGATAGACTATAATGTGGCGGAGCTCCTTGATTAGGCCTACCGCTCTACCACCCTATGTCTAACAAGTAAATAGTGTTTTATTTTGAGTTAGAACTTAAGCATAAAATAAACAATTGTGCATAGCTATATGATAAAATTTAATTTTGAAAAATAACAGCACATTCGTTATCAGTTAACACATAATACTGTGTAAAATATTATCGTACATAAAAATTGTTGCAATAGAAATAGATTTTATATTGCTGGTGAGATGCGGAGACCTCGGGAAGTGCACATGGAGCCCTAAGGGCTCCTCGGAACACAAGTTGGGAATCGCTGGTCTAAGAGATCCACTAACAGAATGGACTCATGTGGGACTGATTGATGTACACGAGGTAGAAACTAAGGTATTTGGCCAGCACCTGTATTTAGGAGGCACTCCGGGACTTGTCTGTAGTGGATTTGGAACATCTTGGATAGCTGAAATAAAGATGGCTGGAGCAGTAATTGCACCTGTATTCTCTGAAATGTTACCTTAAAACAGAGTGAATAGGAACAAAATTTGAAACAAACTCTTTGCTTACATCTTTTGCTTAGATTAAATAATATTACAACAAGACTTCTTCTCATAGTACTTACCTACTCTTAGCCCAAAGAAGCCAACTTGTTTGGCAAAACGCTCTTCCGCACATGAAGTGTCATCCTGTTGATATGTGTAACTTAACAAGCTCCACAGTACCTTGTGAGTAATTGTGTATCTTTTATTGTGGTATGTAACTTTTGTTTGTAAATTATTCTGATCTGCCTTTATAAAACATAGCATTTAATCCCTTAAGATATTTGGCTGAGGTATCTTGGGCTGTAAATCAGGAAAAAAAAATTGATTTTTTGAGACATTTATTTTTGAAGTCTAAACACATAATTTTTTTTTAATGCATTTAAAAGTTTTCAGTATTTTTTTGCAAACCCTGTAAAAATAACCTGACACTGAAGGGGTTAAAACAGAGTTTATACTGAACTTGAAGATTTTACTCTAAAATTGTATTCTATTCACCAAGTTTTATTGTACTAGTGTTTTACCACTCCTCCACTTTGCTTGTGTCCGAAGTTTTGGTGTATGATACCTAGAGAACAATAGGGTTCAACCATGCATGTAGCACAAGTTAGCATGTGACACCAAACCAAATACACTGTAAACAAATACCAGACAGCTCATACACCTCATTGTGTCGCCTCGTCAAACCAACAAACAATAGCGCACTAAATTTCAAATTTATTATGCCAATTTAACAACGTAGAGAAAAACTTACTTTTCTCTACAAATATCGTTGTTATTTTTGTTTGCCACAACCAAAAATAAATTACTAAAACAGTTTCAACATTACTTCAGAATTTATGCTAACAGGAGAGTAATAACTGTCCTTGTATTTGACCCGATTCCATTTATGGAATACAATTGAACCCCTATATTACACTTTCTAAGGGACAAATGAAAAATGGTCTAAATGAAGGGAAACACCAAAAACTGTAACAAAACATCTATTAATTAAAATTTTTTACAAGTTAATTCATAACTGCCGGACAGTTAAAGTATGTGACCTCAAAAAGTCTTTATAAGTAAAATGATAACCCTCTAACAAAAAATTTTGTTTAGTATCAAAATTCTTCCGAGCATAGATTAAGAAAAGGTGCGATGTATACTACAGTACTAACATTGATTAAATTGCCTCTCTGTTTTTAAAACTATTTGTACGCATACATAATACAGTCTACAGTTTTCTCTCTCTATTAAAATTTCATCCTTCTTAAACAATATCAACATTTAATTTGTAACTTGAGGGGAAAATATTGATAGCTTCATAAAAAATAAGTGTAAATCACGGGAAACAAGTATCAACTGAAGTGTAAATGGCAGGAATACAATACATTGTTAACGTAGGGAAAATATTGGGAACTAGAAAAAATGTTGTATTGGAAAGTGTAATTCAGGGGAATGTAAAATCTGAGTTCTACTGTATTATGTTGTGTATGTATCCTGTTGACTAAGACTTACTCTGCTGATTTACCTATGTTTTCCTATTCTCTGTAGATTTCTTTTAATGATATCTGCATCACAATGGAGTACTATGTTGAAAAAAGTACATCCAGTAATAATATTAATTAGAAATATAACAACAGAAATATTTAATACCTACATTCTATTCAGTTGTATTTGAACAAACATTTCATTGTGCTGCCTCCACACAAGCCACCATACACTTTTGATTGTACCATCATTCTTGAAAGTGGAAGTTATAGCAACCGTACACTACATTGTTTGAAACTTCTTGCTGAGGATAGACTGGAAGTGTCTTGGGTTCTGTCACTGGATTTGTAATTTTTCATAACAGAGTAGAAGTGTTATGTTGGAACATCTGCTGCCATCTTAAATGTACTGTATTTGGTTTTTTGTTACAACTGTTGATCCCTATTTACTTTTAACACATTTGGCAACACTGGGGCGTAGAATATGACTCTACAGACAGTTTACGTATAAATGTTACCGGTGTTCAAGTGAGGAAATAAAAATTTTACGTTTGTATAAAATAGGGTTAGTTTTGTAGACTACTTCAGAGTACATTTTCCTCCAATGAAAAAAAATTAGCTCAGCCTGTTATTCACATCAAACCTACGTGTCGCAGTCTACGGCTTGAAGCATATATAAACCCGTTATAAAATATTTTTTATATTTGAAAACATTGCTAAAGAATAACAAAAAATTAGCAAATTTTAGAAAGTTTTTTTTAAAATACAAGCATATTTTGTAGTGGATTTTTAAATTCCTCAGGCAGTAGCTGTAGAAATTAATTTATAATGAGAATTATGTATTTAATTTCTTTATGTTTATTGGTTTTCAATATTTGTATGAAGTAAAAACATGCAGATTTTGACTTTGAAATGCTATTATGAGAAAACAGACTACGCAAAATTTTTGTAATTGGAAAATGTAATCTCAAGTAACATCCAAATATAAAATTGTATATTTTCTTCACTTGAACACCCTAAAATGCTTGTGGGACTGCTAAATGGAGATTTTTAAAATTTTATGTGGAATCCCACAAGCCAAATTACCGGTAATTAAATTGTTCTTTCTAAGTTGTCTCTAAACCATCCACCATGTTATATTCTATACCCTACCATAGCAACAAGTACAATACATCAGATACGAGAGGCATTTTACAAAACTCACGAGCTGGAGTAGGGTAACTTATCTCGATCACGTGACCAGGATTTTGATGAAAGACTGCAATGCTGTTCAGGGTTTTAAAATTAAGGGAAGAAAAAAGGACATATTATGCCTGTTAAATATTTTACTAAATGAGATGTCCGGAGCACACCATTTACACGTTATTTTATTAACATTAAAATTTTGTATTTGTTTCATGCTTGTTTCATCAATATTTTTATCACAGTGCATTCAATTTCATTTTCTAGTAGTTTTGGTTATGTTTATTGTTTACATTTTTTAGCACTAAATGGTGACGGTCTGCTAACCGCTACTCGGTAAGTTAGGAGATGATCAAAAAACTGCCAGATAAACATTTGAACACCGTAAAATTTCACTTGGGTTATGTTTAGAACACCTTAAAATGAGATTTTGGCAGACGTACCCTACTCTCGTGAGCTTTCAAAAGTGCCTACCAAGTTATTAAAAAAAATATATAATCCTACATGGCAACATGTGATGTGCCAAACAATTACTTCCTTGTAACATGTTCCAACGTTCCCGTTCCAAATAAATAACATTTCCCAGTAACATGTTATTTTTGGAACGTGTTACTGAAACCTGTTCGTCGAGACTACTTGGAACTAGGTTTCACACACGTTAAGTTACAAATATTTGTTATGAAATTTCGTTTGTGTGCTTAAATACTAACGATGTATCAAATTTACCTACTTGGTTTTTGAAACTCAAGTCAAGTATAAATGTAACTGAAATTGTAACAGTTTTTTTTTTAAGTTAGTAGTTGAGCTGTAGCACAAAGATTTATTACATAGGTTATAAATTGCTAATTTCCTTTCGGAATCTGAAACTGTGTAATAAGCTCACAGATGGCCTGTTATTTGCCTTTTGCTCAATTTACAAACGTTACTCACACATAAACATATTGTAAAACAAACTCTGTTTTATATTAAAACAACTGAGCACAGAGTATTTAAAAAATGTAACTGCTATGCATGTGGAACAACAAACGCGGCAGCTGTCAGAAGTAACACAGTACAAGTAACGTCCTGATGTCAAGACGTTCCAAAAAATAACTCTTGCGCAGTAAGGATCTACGCGTGCGCACATGTTTGTGTGTGTGTGTGTGCGCGTGCGTGCGAGAGAGAGAGAGAGAGAGAGAGACGACTTGGGAATGGAGAAAGAGGTGTCCAAAGAAGGAACTGTGCGCATGCGTGTGCTGGGAAGAACAGTTCCAGGTTCTTTGAAACATTCCAAAAATAACTGTGTCAACTGCGAAACGTGTTACAAATTTATAACAGTTATTTTTAACTGTTACATTAAATAATGCCCATGTATGCTATGATGAAGTAGGTTTCGAGTTACAGTGGCATAATTTTGTGTTTCAAGACAGACTCAGCATTTACTAGAGGTCCAGTGTTTCAGAATACATGGTAATGATTTCATCTGTACTATTGTATACTTATGTCAGCATATTCAAGCAGACTGTTTGAAACTGCCTACATTGACCTGTTGTTTTACAAGTAAGGCTCGTGAACCCAGCATGCAGCAAGGTATGATGTTCCAGGTGCTTCCCAGCTAGCGTCTCATGATCTACGGCAGCGGTGGTGGATTTAGAAACGTATTTTGCGGAAGCTTATGTGACTTTATGGATTGCAAAAAAATATGTACCAGCCATCTCAAAAGCATGGTGGTTTACTGTTACAGAACACTGAAAATAACATATATACAAACAGGACACATTAAATGTACTTTGATCATCATAGAACAAAACTCCAGTTTCCATGAGGTGACTGGACATACTTTGGCTACATAATGTTGAATACGATTTTGGGGGGGGGGGGGGCCGTAGCACCCCCCTCCCCACAACTTAAATCAGCCACTGTATGGCAGATGTATTTCTTCCTGGGTGTGAATAGTTCGGCTGTCCGTAACAAACTGGACATAGCCCTGCACAGGTTTAAGTGACAGCTACAACTCCGACACCTAGCACAATTCCAAAAAAACACTCCAGGGGTGCTTACGAAAACGTACTGGGTCGGTAGTGCTGGTCAAGTGACTCAATCTACTCAGTCGTTGGATGCTTAACGAGCGGTCGTGAATCCGAAGAGTAGTTACTTGGTGGCCTTTTTAAAAAGTATAGCAAAATCTGCAGAAGCTGTAATTTCAGTCGCTGATCTGGCAGACCTATGTTATTAGACCAGGTTATAACAGTTAAGAATATCCTTTTGTGCTGGTATAATGTACGTATGTAGCATTACAATTGCGTACTAGTAATGATAATTTATTCCATACCTGAATTACGTACTCTGGCGACATTTTTACTTGATAAACTGATTCAGACTTCTTGTTCAACAAAAACACTACGATCCACCACCGTATTTTCCGTGAACATACATTCAAGCCACCTTACAACATATTTATTTTACATTATGTACACATGCGGGAGTCTGTTTGTTTACTTTTTACGCGCGCTTTCCTTTGTATCGTCTGCTTGCTGCTATATACCCTGTTCCCGAGCAGGGTAGATCTACGGGATCCGGCACCGGGATCGAGTTGACCATTTTGAGATTTTAAGGGCTAGTAGATCTTTATCGCATGACGTTTCCTACTGATTTACTCACTATCGAGTGGATCCGGATCCGAAGTAGTTTCCGTGAGCGCCTCAGAGGGTCTGATTATGAACAGCTTTTGTTATTTATTCATTCATTCACATGGTGTGGGATACAGCCCCTATCCTTGGCAGAAACACCGTACAGACAATACGCAATTTAACTCTGTGCACAGTAACGCACAGTCGAAAATATACAAAAAGACGTGACAAGAGCCAAAACAGCACACAAAAATGGCCTCAGAACTCAAAATAATCCACAGCCAGCGGAGATACACATCAAAGGCGAGTAGACTCTGGGTCAGAAGGGGTGCCGCACCAGCACTATGCGTGAAAGATAGACAACCGTCACTGACGGCGGCTACAGAAGAACGATGCTTTTGTTATCGTACTATTCCTTTTTGAAAAATACTGATGAAGTATGCAGGCCCGTGCAGAGGGTGGAATGTGCCAGAGACTAAATATTTTTGCACCCTTCCCCCTCTGCTTTACTTTTCCCCTCTTCTACCTGCTAAAATAATACTAAAATGCTAAAATAATGCCAAAAATAAAAAAATACAAATACAATGTAAAGGAGATCTAAAAGTAAACATGTTGCAGAACAAGACCAGATCATTTCAGAAAGATACTGTTTTATTTGTATAGAAAAATTTATTAACTCACACAAAGTGTCTGTTCTCTCGATATAACCTTGAAAGGTTTTTTTTAAATAGAAATTCACTCTCCTAATACTTACCGTTGGATCTGTGCCTGCTAGCGTGTATCTGGTGTGAGGGAACACTGTGGCTAAAAAAGGGCACTTTGAAAATTAAATTAATTAATAATCATATGAACAATTTAAAACATTTAAATATAAAATTCAGTGTTTCTATTGTTTGTATTTTTAATTAACAGCTTAAAATTTAAGGATTACCTATTACTTCTTTTTGCCACTTTTTTAAATACAATAATGCAGCAAGTTTTATGTTTTATAACTCTTTAGCGTGTAGTCTATTAAGAATTTATTTCAGTGTGAATTATTTAATTTCAATAAGTCTGTTGACTTTTATAATATGTATACTGCCGTAACATGCAATTTTTTAGTTTTACACACAGTTATCAGAATACTATACATGCTAAAAATTTTCCATGGGAGGGTAAAGTAGTCACTGGTAATATCTACAAAACTAACACAATTTCATACAAATTATAAACAAATTTTTCACACTTGGAACAGCCTTAAAACTACATAGTCAACGCAAATTCTATCTAAAAAAAAAAAAAAAAAAAAAAATACACATAATCATTCTTACGACATGAATCACATTTATTTGAAATAGAAATAAGTACAATATAAAATTAACAACATATAAAAATTTTTAAAAAGCATAACATTTTGTGACAGTTGATTAATAATACTATAAAAAATTATACGCTTAACAAAAATTAATAAAATTCATCAATTTCATAAATCACTGAAATAATTGATGACTGTGGCGTAATACGATAAAAAATGATGGCCTTTTTTTAAGGATTTCAATCACGATTCCATAAAGTCAAATAATGACCTAGAAAATTATAATAAACTTTAAAAATCATAATAAAAAAACAATAACAATGATTACTGGAGGCTCAGCTACATAAAATTACCTATAGCCGATTCAGGATAAAGTGAGCACTCAAAAAAGACCTGCTAAGGTTCTATTTTCAGCCAATTCGTATCTTTTCGTGCGTAACGGCTATACTCTTATCCATTCCAAGATTGCAGCTTGTGTCACTCCGCCTGTTCCCGCGCTTGAACGACATTGGCTGTGCAACAAACCGCCGCACCACCTCTGTGTGTCTCGCAAGCTGTCGACTGGCGGCAAGTGAGGAAACGGAATCGCGCCTTACTGTGGAGGAAATGGAATCACGATGGACGTGGCGTCGTCGCGTAAGTCGCAGTTAATCCATTCCATGCACATATAGTATTTCAAGCGCACAGAGTGATATTATATTACAGAGGATTAAAAAACGCAACTAAACGATAAAATTACCTATCCCGAACTAAAACACAGAAATTTAGTGTAGGACCTATTTCCTGTCGCAACGACACTGTTAACTAACCAGCCAACCAATGGTCGAGAGCTCACCTGTGTCAGTTTATTTCTGCTGCAACCTTGGAATGGATACAGTATAGTGACGGGAAATTTCTAGCTTCTCTGGACACGTCACTTGATGTTTGCGCCTTTAACATAAATTGTGCAGTCGGTAGGAACCTATACAGCTTGATAAAAAAAGTTTACTAACCACATAAATCAAATTTATGTCTATTTATGTTGATTTTATTTCAGTATTATTGTATTTAAATAGGAAAATACACGGAACTACATGCAGCAATTCACTGCCAACCATAAAAGCAGTAAGGTAACTGAAATTAATGTCGAATTATATGCAGCAACAACTAGTGATTTTTCCGGAGGTTAAATCTTTAGTGCTCACATTATCCCGATCAACTTATAATAATGCAGTTAACATTTATCTTGAGCATACAAGTTTTCTTTGTTACTTTTGACATCTGATGCTGAAGAGTATAAATAACTCAGTTAACTCACATATAGATGTGTACATTTTACTTTCAGAGCTTGCTACAAATGCTAGGCTAAATATTTCTACAGCAGCACCTCGGCAAATAATCTTCCTACATCTGTACCCATTGTGGCAATTTTGCGATAAGGGGAACGTGCAACTACACACAATTTATCTTTTTTTACACTGTGATAATTTACAACTACATAGGAACTACTGTACATGTATGTATACTGCACTAACCAAGCAAGTCTGTAATAGTCTTACCCTCTTATGTAACGAATTAAAAAGAGTGACAGAGTATGTCAAGGCACTGGTTTGATAATGTAGTTTAAGGGTGCAGTGCTGCCAACTAGTTGCAGTTGTATATCCACAGTTTAAAAACTCTGTAACATTTAAGTTTCATCTGCCTACGAATAGCATCAGAGAGGTCCGCCTATCTGTGCATTAGAGGTTCAGAAGTGAGACGGAGATATTAAGGGCCACCAACAAGCACGTGTGGAACAGTTTTGTAAAAAAAATTTACAAATACACTGCAATGCATTTGAAGCACGTGATAGACAAAGTCCTTAAGAATGTTTCACTGATGGCCTGGTAGGCTCCAGTGCTTTTAACGTTCCTTTCATGAAGCTGAAAACAGCCCAAATTTACATCTTCACTGTCATTTTTAAGCGGGTAAAATTTAGTTGCAGGACATTTAAAACACCAAACAGATGCACAAAATTCCTTTTATCTTCATTATTATATCACAATATTAATAAGGTCGCCACTGAAAGTCGCAAGAGGCAAGCCAACGGTCGACAGGATAAGTTGGTTCAGTGCCTTCAGAGTGAAGATGATTTTATCGTAGGTGCGCGCCTGGCTCGCCATTACCACCGGTAATTTACAGCAGCCAGATGGCATCATGGATAAATTTTAATAGGAAAATTTAGATTCTCAAAATCAAGACAGTTTGATTATTTAGCTCTGCAATGATTCCAGAACACTGTTCCATTCTTTAAAAATAATTTGTAAGTCCCAGCAAAATTCTGCAGTGTCCATATATTAAAACAATAGGTATTCTAAAACAGTATTAGTCTTATAAAGAAAACATCTGGAACATTAACTGTATAGCAGAGTTATGATAAAGAAATATTCATCATGTGGGCTAGACAGACAAATAGTTTGAACAAATGAAGATGACTTGAATGTAGTCCTCCAGACTTCTCACAAGATCTACGTATTATCAGAATTGTCTTAAGATTAGACTGTAGGTGTAGATTACATTTATCTCACAGGAGTTATAATCACTTCCTAGGATCTCACAAAGCTTATCCTACACACAAAAAAAAATAGTATCCAAAAAATTGACACTACAACAGAAGTAGGTACTGTAATATAATATTTAAGAATAGTCTTAAATTACCAACAATTGAGCCTGACATATATCACTAGTTAGTTCCTATTAATCTTTTTTTTTATCTTCGCTTAGCAAAAATGTAAGCGAGTATCAAGACTTAGTGGAAGGGAGGGGGGGTTAAGGGCTGATAGCTACAGCTAACCCAACACCTCTGAATGTTTTTAAAAAATTATTTACTCATGTCATAGCCTAAATTAAGATATAATATTTGAATAGGCATAAATATTTGTGTGTATAAATGTGGGTATTCTCAAAAAATAACGTAACACTTTCCACACGGACAATTTAAACCAACTAAGCCTTACATATAAAATATTTATACGCGCATGTACTTTATTCTGCCAATCCTCATGTGGTTGGCATTACAACAGCCCATTGGCTTAGTCCTGCAGCTACCCAACACTCAACATTCATCCAGTTATGTATGAATGCTTGGCATTGACGGATCCAAGTGATGTCAGGGCGATCCCCCCCCCCCTCCTAAATCTCCAGAAAAAAATACAAATATGCACATCATAAATTTTTTTCTGTGTTATCCCCTACCCGCCCCCCAAAAAAACCTCATTGTTGGATCCATGCTCGATACTTGGTTATGTCTAATAACTACCAGTACTAACTACTGTTGCAGCTTCATCCACAACTTTTTCACAGTAAGTTCCATGGCTTGTGTGCCCATACTCCAGCACACAAGATAAAGATACACTGTTTACTGTATAATGAAGACTTTTGAAGATTGTCTTGTGCTAGGAAATAAATAATTAAAATATATACTTGACTCTGACATTAACTTTTGAATGTAGCAAAGTACATTAACTTTAATTATTACTTTAGGTGACTCCACGACTGGTGTTCGAACTGCGTGCAACGTACGCAGAGATGTGTGTTTTCTCACAGACCAGTAAACATGCATCCACAATGCTTACTTACAAAATGAAAACACTTCAGACTACTTGTGAATATGACTTTTAAGACACCACTTGCATTGGAAGCATTATTTACAATCCCTCAAACTTAACTAAAATAGGTTTTATTAGAAAATTGTTTCTGCCAGAGACTTTCAAAATTGAGATATAAAATTATATTGGACTTTGCTACAGTGAAAGGTTCAATAAAATGAAAGGGTCACGAATTTAAAGATCCACAGTGAAAGCATTACGACGGACGCACATTTACGACTTTGGGCGTAGAGGCGATATTACAATACAGTAGAACCCTGTTATAACATTTTCCTGCATATAACATCACTTTTCTTCGGTCCCACCATTTTTCATAAATCATAATGCTTTCATTTCCTGCTTATAACAACACTGGTATTTTCATTTCCTGCATATAACATCACTTTTTTCTGAGACATTAACCAAAACTCGGGTAAAATTTTTCTTAACTGTATTATTTTTAATAAAATAACTGAGATGTAGACTAAAATTATCTGTAAAATACAAATTAATGTCTGGAAAAGTATCAAAAGTGTACATTACAGTGATATTAAAGGCTATGATCCTACAGATGACTATCATGAACCTACAGAAGACAAGTGGGAAAGGCTCTATTATATGCATATTGTATGTATTCATAATGTTTCTGATGGCACAGTAAATACAGCCTCATTTAATCTCATTATAGGCCTACTTTCTGTACATAAACTCTCAAATTTTAAGTTACTTTTGTGTAATATCCATTTATTGGTGCAAACATTTTGATTCCTGCTTATAACATTTTCCTGCATATAATACTTTTTTTCACAGGTCCCTTGAAAAATGTTATAACCGGGTTCTACTGTACCTGAGCCAGCTACCGTTGCTCGAAGCGCCTATCAATTTTCACCTACACCAGGCAGCCGCCTTAAAAGTGCTATGTATTTAAAAGTAGCAAATAAATATGATCTATAAGAAATTAATAAGTAACGAGGGCTTCAGAACTGCTCATGTTATCATGGATTACCCATACCAAGCATCGTGTCCCTCTCCGCAGGCAGGAGTTCAGAAGTCTAAGTGATATTACATAGCCCTCACCTCTGCACACACGCTTTGTTACGTGAATGTTCACAGTGCTGTCTGCAGAAATTTCACACTAGCAAAACTCACATTAATCACCAACCAAACGAAAACGGCTAACTTCCTCAATTCTTTCAACCTGTTATCGTAGCGAAATTTCCTAAAGTGTTTACACAAATAAATAAAATGCAAGCATCAAGACCAGAAAGCAATGGCAACTGTAGTTTTTAAGCCTCTGCTCTATGAATGGGTGCTTATGACTTTATACAGGAAAAGATCCAAGAAGGAACTAGAGGTAGGGGCGATCGGCCCTCCCTCCCCATCCCTAAATCAAATAAAAATCACAAACACAGTGTAAAATAAGATCTTACAAGAAAGTGAACTCAGTGAAAGACTGTTTCAGAATGCCATTGGCTTATTTGTAGTGAAAAATCTAGACATCATGCAAAAGTGCCTGCCAAACAAAGTGTTGCCTTTTTTTATAGAAATTTGTCACCCCCTCCCCCTCAAACACATTGCTGGATTTGTACCTGACTTTATGTTGCATCGAAGTGCAAACACAATGACTTGATGAGTAGTTCCACAGCTAAAATGAATCCTCTAAAAATACAAGTGCCTGTACAGTGCTAGTAATTGACAGAGATCCACAAACTAATATTTTCAGGCAGTGTTGTAGAAGTGGAAGCGCAGGAAAGCCATCCCTCTGCACACCCGCTAGTTCTGCGTCTAGTCGTGGCAACTGATCTCAAGCGCTCCCACGTTTCTATTGGGTTTTTTATTACTTTTTTTCTGCTTAAGCTTAAACTAGAGCAGATATCACAAATTTGTTTCACAATTTTAAGATAACTTTTGCCGTACTAGGTAATATTTCTCAAGACAAACAATTTTACAGTTACGACTAAGTCGAGTAACAAAAGTTTCTTTAAGCCCTTCAGTGTCATGTTTATTTTTTTTTACAATGTTTACAACAAATATGAAAGGATTTTACACACATTAAACAATAAATATGTGTTTTTAGTCAACAAAAAAAAGACATCTCAGAAAATATTAAAATTTTTCCTACTGATTTACAACTCGAGATATCTCTGGCAAGTATCTTAAGGGGTTAATTAGGCTGCATAATAAAGCTAAAACTATAGTACTTGCTGCCTTGTAAAAATTACTCGACATAGTGAAAACCATTTTAAACAAATCCCCCAAACAGACTATTTATATCTACTCTTGTTTAGGCTTGAAAAATAATTATTGCGACAACAGTCAAAACAGGAGACCATGCATAATGTATGAAATCATTACATTTACACAAGAATACAACATTTCATATTTCAATTATAAAGGCATGGTAGGAATTTTTAAAGTAATTACTACAGAAGTTGATTATAACACTGGTGTCAACAAAAGTAATATCCACCCACAGTACAGCGCTTCCGCAGTATACAGGGCGCGATCAGACCTTTATTTATCCAGGGTGGGGGGGCGTGAATTATGTTGCGATGTAACTGGGTTGCGGTGGAATGCATTTCTACTTTGTAGGATCGAGGGAGCATTCGCAATGTGGCCGCATGCTGTATTCTACCCAGTTTGTGGAGTGACGCATGCAAAATACATGCAGATGTTTTGAAACCTTTACGAGGTGTGTGATGAACTAAAAATTGTACCACATTAAAGTGATAGATAAGCACGTGAATCAAGACAAATTTAGGACAATACATACATTTAACTGAACACAGAAATATCTCTAAGCTGGAGGAACATACGTACACAGTGTAAAAGATTCTACAAGACCATGTTGAACATACATATGTGACCTCATTACAACTATAAAACAAACTAGATTACACAAACAAGTTACAAACCGAAGTTATGGCGAAATTACACAGCACAGCCAATGTATACACTAAGTACATTACATTCCCTACACGTCTGCACGTAACACAACAAATAATTGGCAAAATCATTGTAATACAGTTATAAAAAACTAAGATAGGCCCATCCTAGACAAAAATGTTTGTAAAGTCATGTGAGCTAATTTCTTGCACCACAATTTAACATACAGAATTTTAACATCAAACAATTCATCCAAATTAATTTCTCAAATGAAACAAAAGCGTGCAAAATAAGCAAAAAAATTTCCTCGGACTGTTCCTGTTTTAGTTATTCCATATACTAACTTCTTGTTGACTAATATACCACATCCTGAGAACTAACACAATTAGCTAATACGCTTACTCTCATATTACTGAGGTTAAGGTTTTGCAGTTTGGACAAATGTGCATCAAAGTTATCATTACATAACCATCTATCAAACACTACCTCTTTAAACTACACTTTGCGAGGTAAACTTCACCCGATGTGTTTCTCTTAGCATTGCAATCTGCAGCCCTCGACTTACATGACTATTGTGTCAATGGTACTTAAAACATACTCATTTCATATACTTCTACAAAATGAGTTAGAATATTTGTAACTCTCATTTTTGCAATATTACACCCCAATAACTTCCTTCGTACCACGTACTACTAATGAGTTAGAACATCTTAGAAACATTTCAGTCTCCTTAATGTTCAGGACCTAAAAAATTTTGTTGCAAAGCTTATTACATAAAAAAAGTCCACAAAATGCAACTTTCGTTATGTTTGTTTGCTCTATGACTTACGACAGCACCGGCCGCACAAGAGAGAGAAAGAGAGGATCTGGTGGACAACGTACTCACTGTCCTCTGAGCAGTGCCACCACAGCCAGCGACAACCGCTCCTCTGCTTGCTGCAGTGGGGTCTTGCCATCCGCGTTGGTAGCGTCGAGGCGCGGGTGGAAGGACAGCAGCAGCCGCACAAGACGTGTGTCGCAGCAGTAATGCAGGGGCGTGTTGCCTCGAGCGTCTGCCAGGTTGACGCTGCAGCCTGCCTGTAGCAGCAAGCGCGCCGCTCTTAGCTGTTGGTTCTGGCACGCCATGTGCAGAGGACTAGACCTTCTGGCACGCGTCACTAGATCCGGCCGCGCTCCCCTCTCCAACAGCAGCCGCACCATGTCTGCGCGCCCGTGCATTGCTGCCACGTGCAGCGGCGTCAGGCCCTCCGGGTTGCATACGTTGACATCCACCGCCTGACTACCTTCGCCGTCCTGCTCGCGGTCTTCTACAGCTCCACACGTCTCGCAGCGACACAGAGGATGACACGTGGTCTTGACCTTCTTTGCGCTCCCTGTTCCAGCTTTCTGCCCTTCCATACCCAAGTAGAAACATGCTAGTCTCGTATCCCCATGTGCTATGGCTTTTAAAATCTTCTCGACTTTCTTTATTTGTTCAGTTGACTTGGGATGAACTGCAAAGAACTCCTGATCTGAATTCACATGCAATCCATTTGGCCCTCCATCCTTGTTTGAATCTACAAAGTCCAGCCCTAATTTTGAGGCAGCAGCCACTTCTACGTTCTGATGAAGTTCATTTTTTATAACAATTTGAGTGGTGTTTGCCGACTGATTTGAAACAGCTTTGCTCAACTTTTTGGCATTCAACAAGAGTTTTGAAATATGAAGACTGTGTGCACAATCCAGCGGAGTCAAATGTCTCCTGTTCTGGACCGTACTAGATGCGCCATACTCCAACAATATTTCCACAATACCTTCGTACCCCCAACGCGCTGCCAGATGCAGTGCTGTGTCGCCTTTCTTGTTGACGACGTTTGTGTTCAGTCTAGTCCCCATATGCTCTGCAAAGTACAGCAATGCTTTCACGCACCCTTCATGACCGTTGTTGGATGCCAAGTGAAGAGGCGTGTTGCCGTCGCTGTCCTGCACGTTCAGTTTCGCACCAGAATGTATCAGCAAGAGGAGGGAGTTCTGGTAGCCTTTAGCTGCGCTGTAGTGGAGCGGAACTGAGCCGCTGCAATCACAGATGTTCACATTAGCCCCGTTACTAACTAGCAGGTCTACGATTATCGGCCGCCCAAACAGACAGGCAACGTGCAAGGCAGTGAAGCCTTTGTCGTCGCACGAATGTACCGTCGGGGTCGTATCGCATAGATTTCTGGATACCACACTCTTGCACTTGTCGCACGAGCATAACGGATGACACAAATTGCTTGTATTTTCATTAGACTGGTTCGCGACGTTACAACTACGGCTTAGCGTTCTTTCAACGTGAGCAACATTACCTTGTTTGATGCTCTCGAAGAAATCAGCAATGCAAGAGGTTTCTTTATCCTCCGAATCAACTTCCCCATCAACAAAGTCCGGGAAGGAGGTTTCGTTTCTATCTTGCAGCCCCAACTCATAAACGAACTGAGACTCGGGGGCCGAGTTCCCCAGCAGCACGCCTGACTTTATGTGCTCGATGGCTGCCTCCAGGGTGGTGATCAGGAAGTTATACTCGTCACCCTGGCAACTAGCACACACGGAGAAGTGGAAGTGTTTCATGAAAGTCAAGTGTGCAATCCAGTTGGGCAGGG
This sequence comes from Medauroidea extradentata, assembly GCA_003012365.1. NCBI lineage: Eukaryota > Metazoa > Arthropoda > Insecta > Phasmatodea > Phasmatidae > Medauroidea > Medauroidea extradentata. The sequence continues at coordinate 61,201 of PNEQ01128614.1, forward strand.
CAGTTTTGATGACCAAGAAGACGATCATAGGCAGGAGGTCGTCGGCCGCTATGACGTTGCCACCGCCCAGCTCCGACGTCCTCTTGGGGCGGTTCTGCTTGGAGATGGCGGACACCATGCGCCTCAGGCAGCCCATCTTTCCAAGGGCCGTGCTATAGCCGTCGAGACGCGACAGCTCCTGCTTCGCCCGAGGCACGGTGTCGCACAGGTCTGGACGCACGTCCAAGTCTCGCAGCTGCAGGTCAGACAAGTTGCGGATCACTTTGTTCAACGAGGCGTCCTCGTAGGCCGTGCACGCAGTGATACCCCTGATGAGCTGCTTGTAGATGCCGTGGTGCATGTACGTCTCAACCGCCAGCTTCACGTTCTCCATCAGCCGCTTGTTGCAACTCGTCTGTTCCTTCAACCTCGAGTCTTCCAGCGCCGCCTGCAGGCACTGGATGTATAACCTGCTCACGTGATCCTTCTGAACCTGCAGCGGCTCGAACTCGAAGCCGTCCGTCGACGTAAAGCCTCCTATCACGGTGTCCATTTTCTCGAGGATGTCCTTGCTGGAACATTCTGTCCACAGCAAGTCGATGCATTCCCTAAGTGTGTGGACGGTAACGAACTGATTACCTTCGTTAGTCCCGTTAACGAAGTGACAAACAAGAGGGCTCTCGACGCACAGAACTTTGTATTTGACAAAGTCCTCCGTGTAGAAAGTCTCTTCGAAGAGAATGTGGGTGCTGTACGGTCGAGCAATGTCCTGGTCCTCCACTGTCACCAGGCGGTTACAAACACGCACGCACTTGTCGTTCAAGGTTCTGAAGTGGCTCTCGGGCAGCTCGTCGCTCGGGATCAAGATGTGGCTGAAGAAATCTTCGTGCGAAAGCGTGTACCTAGGCATGGATCCAGACCGGGGCACACATATAATCCAACCTTCGAGAGTGGCTTTCTCGAACAGCTCACTGTGATCTGTCTGGAGCAGCTGAAAGAATGTATTTTCATTTAAATCTTCGTCGTAGCTCGACTCCATTGTAAATTTGTAAAAAAAACAATTAAACTCAAAAACCTGTCACACTTTGCCGCTCAGCCAACACAGCCATTTCTAAACAAACTCGTGACAGGTAATCAACAAAAAAAATATTACGCAACAAAAACCCATAGAGTTTAGTCAGATGAGCAGCAAGAAGCGATTTAACCAATTTTGCGCTAACGAAGCGTTATTGTTGCCCACGGTACCATGATTACAACTCTGCTAATGTTTACGAAAATGTAAAAAGTTTAGTCAACTCGGTAGTATTGGTCACGTGATCAGATCTACCAGGTCGTAGATGGTAAACGATTTATTTTTCGACCACACCTAAATTCGAATAGTAGTATATGCAGCACTGCATGCAGGCAGATGCGGTATATTTGAATCACCAATCGACCTGTATTATAAGACCAGGTTAAAACAGTGCATTAAAATTACTTGCTAGTAATGTATATTCCATTGAGTAGATCGAATAAGGTTTTCCTAAGCACGAAGTATTGTATCGATATAAGAGATTTCCGTTTATGTGAGCAATCGAAAAAAAAAACCTGCCACAGTTATATTTTCAGTCAATTGGTACCTTTCCGCTCGTAACAGCTAGCGACGCGACAAGAACTGCCTAACCTGTCTGAACATGTCTCTTGATGTTCGTGAGCATAAGATAAATTGTGCAGTCGATAAGAATCATAAACGTTTTCTCCAATATTTGCACAAACCGCTAAGATAGTTAAATTTCTCAAGTCTTATCCTTTGAACTAGGTGCTAGGATAAATTCCTACGGTGTTTAGTCACACTACTACTCGCTACCTGGTTGTACTTTACTGTATTGCAACTTCTTTCTCTGACATTGCCCATTACAACTTGTTTGTATGATACGTATTGTCACCTATTTATGTGTTATTATATTCCTTACTGCTTTTATCTAACTTCCTAGCTCCTATACGTGACGGCCGGGATCACTGGTGGTGGAATGCGGTGAAGTTACTGTCCTGAGTAAACTCATATAACAATATTTTAGTCGCCAGCTATCCAGTTTACTCGGGTTAACACAAGACTCTGATGGCGGTGGTGCAGGCACAAGATAGTGGCGAAATCCTTTCCCGTGATGGCCTCTCGGAGTGTGATGAAGGGTGTTGATGAATTATCTTAACGCATGGAAGACAAAGTCCCACGTTGCATGAGAAATACATAAAATCCTAAGCAGGTTCGCGCACGTCTCATAGCACACATTTAAGCAATTGAAAATAAATTATCAAAAGTCACAATGCATTTCAACTACAACTGGATGTCGACGGATAAAGGCGTCACCATGACGCGTGGTACAAAAATAAGGTTCACACACACAGCATTCTGTTGAAAATGCAGATATATTCTCCATACAGCAAGTGCTGTGAAATGAACAATAAGTCCCACTAATGCGGACACAGGCCTCTAGCTGCCTGCTAGCTTACGCAGATGAAAATGCATGTTGTACGGATGAAAAACATTAAATCAATGATTAAGGTACGTGGCGAGCGAAAGTCTTCTGTACGAACGGCGAGTCTCGGGGGCACAAAAATAAAAGCGAAAGGATCCGGTACTTACGTTTAAACTATTGGAATTAGTTGTGGTCGGTGAACAAAGTTGAAGTCCCCAGAGATCGCGACACTTACGACATGAGTCCTTTCACGAGGCCCTCAAGGTGAAGACTGCTGTTCCAGCTCCGTTTCTCGGATGAACTTCGGCCTAGGGACAGGGGGGTGGAATGAAATTTCCCCTATGTGAAGGATGATATGGTCACAAAGATACACAGTGGCTCACAATGTACTTACGATATGTTTTACATATGTTTACGCGAAAACACTTGAAAATACACATACACTTCGGAGGCACGAATGTGGGGTTTTGTCGTGAAGGTCACTACTGTAATCAAGTGTTTATTCATTGGTGTTATAAAATCAATTAATTACGATTGCGGCCCAATTGAAATTTAATTAATGTCTAATAACATAATTGAAAGTTGCTGCGCAAACTTCCTAGAGGGAATTTCACATATTCTCAAGTTGATGATTCTCGACTGTGAGCAGTCACTCAGAATGTTCTGGAAATGGAAGCAATGATTTAGTGCAATTTATTGTTCAAATGATGACCCCCACCTCGCTTTAATTGGGGTGGATGGGTGAACCAAAGGTTCTGAAATACGAAGAACTCCGGCACTGAAAATGTTAGGACTATAACACTGCAAAAAAAAAGTGTATCTGGGCCAGATCTGGCTAGATCTGAAATTGGTCAGATATGGCATCAGGGGTAGGCAAATATACACTAATTCATATCTGGCCCAGATCAGTCCCGGATCTGGCCAAATTCAGATATGAACTTTTCCCGTAAGGGTTATCTTTCATTATGTGGTTAGGCCAAAATACATGGTGTTTACATAAGTATGAATAACAGCCTTGGAGACAATGGGCACTTTGGCACCATTAAATTTAACTGGAGTTTTTAGGGACTGTACTTCACATTGGCACTGCACACTACGACGGGAGTGGTGTCTGGATGCTGCTGCCTCTTGTGTTAGTGCTATATGGTGTGTTCCACTATGTGGAGGCAGTGTGGCCACTACAGTGAGTTCCATAACAAGTGGTGTGGTGCACACAACGGGAACGGGAAAGTAACTGAATTATGGTATTTTAAAATGTGAAACGATTATTCTTCTTCGACATCTCTCCAAACTGTATGTCTTAGATTCACTTTATTAAGTCCATATAAAATTTCGATCCTTGATTAAATATAACATTATGTTGAATAATACTTCTGTTACAAAGGAATACTCTGGATGAACCGAATCTGAAAAGAAAAAGAAATAGTTATCAGCCAATATGCGACTATTTATAAGCATGTGGTTGAGTAATAATGTAAAAATAAATTAAATCACACATTCAAAGTAATACCAAAGCTATAAATTATTTTCAGCAATGATTTACACCTACATAATATAAATGCAATATTAAAAATAATAAATGGCATTTACATCCTTGGCTGTTCCTATATTTTTTCCTTTTTTCGATTGCTTTCCTGAGTGCATATTGTTGTTCTACATTCAAAACTTCCTTTTGTTCTTTAGTTAGCTCATCAATAACATGTGCACGAAGCTTCGAAAGTTGACCAGCAGACATAGCCTGAAAAAAATGGTGAATAGAAACATGAATAATTTGTTACCTAAAGTTATTAATCACACACCAGCTGCTACCTCGTTACAGGTAAAACGAGGAAAATAAATGCTGAAGTGAATACTTGTTATATTCAATTTAACACCAACAAACACAAATGTTTCATAGCTATTTATTATTTCTGAATTCTCATAATCCTTAGGTAAAACAATGCTTATTATATGTTTATTTATTCCTACTTTAAAATCTGATTAGTAAATAATATTTACTGCTTGCTGACATAAAACAGAATACATTTTATATAACAGGTTGAAAATGAAGATGTTTATTAAGAAAATGTCAGGCAGGAAGTTTGGTACACAGGTAGGTAATAGTACTTCGAAAGGTATTGCTAGGTTACTGTAAGGTTTGACATATTAAGGATAGTTTAGGTAAAGCTAGGTTATGTTAGATTATGATAGGTAATGTTATGGCTGTATTAATGTTTGTGTTTTTATTACATAATATGTACCGTATCCTGATTGCTGCAAAATTGTATGTCAATATTTTGGAGTAACAATCCTAATTTATGGAGGAGCAAAAAAAATTACATGTGCAAAAGTACAAAATGCACTTTTTGTACTACATATCACAGCCATAGAGGAACTGGTCTGGACAATTGAGTTGAAAACTGATCCTCTTATGACTGATTGGCGCCACTGGCACTCTGGGGTTGTATTAACATTGTGTAAATGGATCTACAAGGAGCAAGCACACGTCAGAACTGCTAGGAGATTTGGTAGTCGACCCTATATTGCAATGTTTAAACTACACTTCATTGCTAGTGGCGCTTTCAGTCATAACGGGGTCAACTCAATAGCAATATTAGATAGGCTAGTGTCCAGACCTGTAATTCTAAGACCGTGCTACAGTTCCTAGGACATGACATACAGTGCTCAGCGAGGGCTGGACATGTTACTGTGGAATGCAATCGCAGCTATTATATCAGGCTTATTCCACAACAAATGAGTCGTACTAACCATTTAATTGGACACAGAAATTTCCTTTAAAACAGCGATGGAATGCTTTAAATGTTCGCCTGTCTGGGCAATTCCGTGGGAATCGTGCACGATGCAAACGTTCTGCAGCACTACCATTACCATTTGCTAACCCACACCGTAAATGTGCACAAGATAACTCCCGATGGAATACACGGTTATCAACCATTTACTTTACACTTCCCACTGCTGCACATTTATCCACCTCGATGCTACGGCGGGAAATGTGTTGCATGAATTTATAACGTACTTTATTTACATTAAGGCACATCATAAATCCGAAGAAAACTATGTGAACAAAGCAGCCACTTTCAAATTATGTTTTCAAGCTAAGGGCTATTTTATGTTGAGGGTTGGAAGTGGACATATATGATGTTTCTACACATGCACATGCATAAAAATAAACAATTGTCATTCAGAGGATTGCTTTCCCTTGATTTAATATTTCCTTTGAAATAACAAAATGTCCTATTTTAAGGTGGTGCTGGATAGTATCCTGGCTGAGGATGGTTGTGTAGGGAAGGAACTCTGCAAGTACTAATCAGCTACTTTAAGATGGTGTTATAACCTTGATGGCATTTGGAGGAAAACAAGATATGGCATCCTGTGTCAAACCATCCATAGCATCGTCGGGGATGGAAGCAATGTCTAGAGGATTGAGTCCTCCAATGATGCATCCAACCCAACTCACCTGTGAAACAATATAAGTATGTCATAAATACAGGACTTATCTTAAACCAATGATGGTTTTGGCTCAATCAGTAAATTACTGTTGGGGTCATCTGACTAAATAACATATAGGGTGATCTGGGAGATTAGGGCAATATTATGGAATGTGATAGTACTGGTCATTGTGTTCAAAAATGTTCTTGCGAACATGGGGTCTGTATTGCAGGCATATCGAGATAGCTTGACGCGAGAGGTGGTCGCGGAGAGGAGTTAAATGCTAATCTTACCTCCAGCGAAGTTGGAGATAGAATTATCACAAAGCAGTGGTGTGTGAGGAACAGATTGTCCGGTAATGCCAGTTCGTCAGAGAGGACGAACACTCGGAGAGTGTGGCCGACGGCCAAGGCATTACTGTGTTAATCTCTCCCGCTCGATATCATACTTACATAGGGGAATCTTTAGGCATTCCCCACGCCTCGATGCACACCATAAAGCACTCGCCAGGTATATCGGGCATCTGGATGCCCTCGCATAAACACACAAACACTGAGGAAATTCGGGTTGGTGGGTCCCGTGCCCTGAAAGCCAAGAAGCGACGAGACAATAAACTACATACTTACTGTGGGATGCGTTATTATTGTAGCGTGTCACCATACATCCATGCGATACAAACACTGACGATAGCAGAAAACGGACCCAAACCTGAGCCCGTCTGGTGGGGGACGCTGCTAAGAATAGCCACGTGGGTGTAGAAGTATTTTAAAGTGAATTTAGGCCCGAGTGGCAGGGGTGAGGCGTATCTCCGGCCACAGCAAATGTTAAGTGAAAATATTCCGTTGAAATCTACACTATAGATACACAAAATTATTATACAAATGAAGTCATGGTGCCCGGAGCTACACAGAGTTGACCACCTTGTCATGCCGCTAACCGCCAGCTGACGAACCTTTCGCGCCGACTGGACAGCGAGCCTGCCGGTGGCGGGAACTCTCGTCGATTACAATACAAATCTGCAAAATATAAGGGACAAGAGTCCAAAACACTTTGAATATTATGACTTGCGGATTTTAGTCCCAGAAGTCTTTTGGGGATGTCTATATTCAATATTTAGAGAATTTACATTTTTGCACACTTGACACTTTACCTAACACTGAATTGAACAGAAGTGAAATTTAGTGTTGATTTAGTTATGAAAACATGTAGAAGCATTAGTGACTCTAATAATTTGGCAAATAAACAGTTACACTTAAAAAATATGTAGCAAAGTTGGTTGCATGGGCGAATCCACTTTGCTCGCGAGGCGCAGGGGTGTTTCTACGGAATAGTGAGGTTAAAGCTGACAATTAATACCAAACCTTGGACCTACGTTACCGCACCTTGTCTGTAAGTGGCAGCATAGCACTCGCCACGTAAACAGCTGTTTACGGGTGTTATTATGTATGGGGCACTTTCCCTATATTTGCTGGGGGTTCTTAAATACCGAAGCACATTTTGGCACTGCGTCATAGGTGTGGCGTCTGGGCGCTGCTACCTCTTGGCGCCACGTGGCCGGGTGTGTTCTCTTCTGTGGTTGCGATACTGCCCTCCTCGGCTGTTCCGGTTGGTAGGCGCAGTGCGCACGACAGGCTTCAGCAGAAAGGTTCAGAACGGTCCGCATCAACCTTATATGTCCACTACACAAATTGTACTGTAAATTTTATCTTGTAACACATATTACAAAATACTAACAGTTATCGCCCATAAGTAGGCCTAGTTGTTAAATTTTACTTAAGTTATTCGAAAAAGAGTATTGCAAAAATTTAGATTAAAATTTAGACTATATTGTTCAAGTACAGTCTGTCCCACATATGATAGCACTTTCCTGAACAGATATTGTATGTTGGTGTTATTTTCTGGGATCCATTGTACATTAAAATGTGGTTTCTACTGGATTAGAGCAGCGTAATTTTACATAGAATTGTTTATTAATGGTGAGGGGATGGAAAATTATTCAGTTTTGTTTTTGCTTACAAGTGTAGATAACGTTACTGGTAAGGCCTAATTAATGCCAAACATTTTTTTAACAATTTTAACAAGAAAAGTAAACAAGGATTGCAAAGAAAATATTTTGTTTTTAAGCTTTTTAGCAATGGCTTAAACAGAGAAACTATAGTATTTTTCCCATAAAATTTTATTTGCTGGTTCAGTCGGGTTGTAAACTATGCTATGCCTAATTTACTTTGTATTTATGTAACCATATAATACTTTAAAATTTTTTTTTAATTTGACTATATTTCATTGTGCGTCACTAGGTCACAAAATTGTTTCGGTAACTGTAATATTAGCACATAACTTAAATTAAACCACGGAGTGACATTCTGCAGTGTTTCTAGAACACAAGCTACTAACAGATTCTCTATCCGTGCATTGTGTGACGAACTGCATGGTTTACCGTTTTGTTGAATTGCATTTTTTTGTGTTTTTAATTAAACACGATAGATGACTCTAGATGTTAATTCCGTGCCAGTATGGCGTCTGACACCTCCCCCTAAGTAATCACTTCATTGTTTGAAGAAAATAATAGGTTATATTGGATTTAGTTTATAGTGCACTCGTTAATGTGATAGATCACAATATATCAATTTTGTTATAACCAAAATAAATACACTGTTTTCTACGCTATCATAACCGATCGGTTTGCTCAGTGGTCAGACGGTTCTCGGCCGGTGGGCCAAGGGTTGCTGGTTTGATTCCCGGCTGGTAAGATGGTATGATACTTCCCCAGGGTCTGGGTTGAATGTCTTGTCCCATCCCCTTCATCCCTGTGGGAGGTAATGGTGAACCACCATTGGTATACCCTCGCCTAATAGCCCTAATTGGCATTCCCCGTGAGGCCACCAACTTCGGAAATGGGATTAATTTAAAAAATTCTTTATTGTACTCAGTTGTTTTAAAGGAAATCTTAAACAACAATTAAAAAGTCGAGTTTCGAATATGTTCGTCGTACATTATTTACTACAGAATTATTTAAACATATCATACTTGCACAAAATATTGCACTACCATTCAAACTGTGAGGAAGAAATGATTCTTCTCACCTTCCACTCATTCCATCGTGAAGGCGGACCAAACGCTGTTCTTTGCGACGCCAAAGAAGCAAATGCTTCTATAACATCATTCGAGCAGTTCTTTAATCCTCGAAGTTTTTCAGCAGCCTTCCTGCCATCAAATGATAACTCGGCTTCAGTCAAGTCAGTGTTAACATAAATAGGAAAAACTACGAGTATGGCAACATTTAATTTTTATATATGAAACCCTTTTCATGTAACTATTACATGTCGGTTTTGGCTTTTTTTTAGCATGTACTGATGATACAACGATAAGTTTAAAAAATTTGTGGGTAGTAAAGAAATGCAAAAAAAACACAGTTTTCAATCTACATGTTTTTTAAAGTCGCTGTGGAAAAACTACATAAAAACAATACTAAATAATGATATTAGCAAACTTTACGAGCAAACACTTACATACCCAGACAGTTGCATTTGTTAAGCGTTGCGCCACAATTACATGTACGAGATTTCGGCATCAGAGATTATTCTTCAGATATACATTACTCGAGAAAACATTTTGCTCAGAAATTTGGAAAATCTTATTGTCTAAGTTGGCTACTATTTCATTTTTGCAAATTAGCTTTCAGAAACCGACAATTTTAAACTGAGGCTTTTAACAATCTCTTAAGAAGAGCGAATAAAAAAAAATTGCCTGGATCGCATTATATTTGTTACAGTCACGCTAACACTGGATCACGTCACGAATTGCTGAGTTTATACGTTTAAACAAATGTACATATAATTTGAGTGTAGTAACAGTCGTCTTTGTTCAATGTTTAATTTTGTAAGTGTTGGAGAGGTGGACGGGGGTAGAATGACACGATATGCCGTATTACCCCGCGTCTTAGATCCGCCGCCATAGGGTTTTTACCTACCAATATTGCGACACGAGTGTCTGGGTTGCGTTAATTTTCCCGCTCCTCGGAAACACCTGGGAGTATTCGTTTAACCTCGCCGATTGAGCGTAAAGGCAGCGCCACATTCATTTTTATTGGAGTTACCGAACCTATCAAAACCATCCTTAGATTCAGCGCACAGTATTTCTTGACATTCGAAATTAAATGAACTAACATTAACTAATTGTCACAGGGGACGGGGATAGGAGGGGAGATCAGTCGCTGAGGATGAACGAATACCCCCGAGTATTCCCGAACAAGATTGCGACCACTTTCCTCCCACTACAGCGATAGCTCACAGTTGGGTCACTTTCAAACCTCGCTTGTGAAGAACGTGAGTGTGAACGTTGCCATTTGCTGACAAGTTTTCTCCTGCGTGTGTCTTGTATCGTGTAGAAATTATTTAGGCAGTTAGTCAGTCTGCAGTTGTGCAAGACGATTTACAGAATGATTCGAGAAAAAGGCTTCGAATAGGGTACCTTCACTTTCAGAAGATAATGAAGTTGGTCGATATTATCTTTGGCATAGAATCGTTCATCATTACAATTTTTGGATATTAAATGACGCAGTAAGTAGCGGGAGACCCCAATGAACAAAAAAAGGCCAACTTGTCACAACACCCTCAAGTGAACAATTTTTGATAAAATGAACGTCGAAAATGTGGAGGCTTACAGGTAGGCAACACGCGAAACACACGAGGTTTGATGGCAAAAAATTTCGAAACCATTTTTTAGTCAGCAAATCTTGCTGTTGTAAAACAGGAACCGGAAATTCATTGCCAGTATTTATTTCTATTGACATTTGTTTAGTTCAACAAATGTTGGTTTTTAGTGTCAATTTTAAACCTGAATTTCTCGCTTAAGATTTGAACCAGCCGGAAACTTGCATTGTGTAACGTCACCTTGTATTTTGCAAGGAATAATCTCGCTAAGTTTGTAACGTACTTCCACTAACATTTGTATGGTATAGAGCACGGTCGTAGAAGAACAGGTCTGGACACTCGCCTATCCACCCATGTACTTTGATCGACCCCCTTGTTGTTTGGTTGTAGTTCACCAAGTTACCGAGTACCTTGGTGCTGCAATCAGGGCGATCGGGCTCAAACTCCGCCCACTTTTTTCCTTTGTTTACATTATAAAGTAACTAAAGATTGCCGGAGCCATGCTTTAGGATTGTGAGTGAAGGAAGTATTTCGTAAATTGATAAAAAATACGTTTTGATAAATTGTTTATCTTAGTGGGAGGAAAGTGGGCGGAACTTGAGCCCGACCGCCCTGATTGCAGCGCCAAAGACGTACATATAGCATTGTCGGTAACTTGGCAAACTGCAGCCAAACAACAAGGGGGTCAAGTTTCCAGGCGAGTGTCCAGACCTGTTCTTCTACGGCCGTGGTATAGAGTGTGAAGATTGCATACTCACTTGTACGAGTCTGCGTGAATACGTTCTATGTCAGAGCGATTGAAGGCGCAGAGTATGTGCTTGAGGAACATCAGGTCAAACTGTGTGTAGTCCTCTGGCGCCTTGAACCACCAGGTGCATCGAACTGCCTCTGCCAGGGCTGTCAACTTACACACAGAGGTGAAAAAAAATTCTATACCAACAGTAACTTGAAATCCACGTGACGCAACAATTCACTTCATTATAATACTTGGCACAATCAACAAGTTAGTGGAAGTGGTTTTCAAATAATGTAATGAGTTAAGAGCCCTATACATCTGGAGCATGAACATTGTTAAGGAGAAAGTTTTTTTATGAAACACTACCAAACGTGCTTTTGATATATTAGTCTATGATAAGAAAACGAATTTGAAACTAAGCTTCTCTATTCATGTTTTCTTGATATCGTGCTTAGAAACATTGTTTCTGGCACCTCTAAATGGCTGAAAATTGCTTTTCCAGACTGCTGTCACGTAAAAAATACCAACGAAAATAGTAAAACAAAACTAGATAAGCACGCGCTGGACTTTACTACACACTAACAGTAAATAAATAAGAGGGTTTTTTTTTATTTAAGTCCTATAGGAAGATGGCAACGAGCTAAACATTGCGTGCCCTCTTTACCCCCTGCGTATAAAGGCGATACGGTTGTTGACGAACGAGCCAGATTAGATCTAATCGCTCTGAAATGTTTGTGTATCAAACGCGGCATCTAGCACATGCTGTATAGGGCTCTCAAGTTGTTTGTTGTGTGTACATAACTTTTACGTCTATAACTGACACTACAAGTAAGTTGCAGACTTTCAATATCGGGCATGTCCAGAGAAATCTGAAAATGAGTAAAATGTATTTTCAGTACATAATCCCGTCCCATTTAAAACAAGGCAAAATTTTAAGTTTTCATTGAAAACCAGACATGAGCTCCCTACTGTCATTTCCACTCAAACATGTGAGAGGGGTGGGGAGGAGCACAATAGCTTACATAAGACGTTAGAGTTACGAAATGTTGCCTCTGGCAATTTTATAACCTTTAAAGCCACATATACCCGTAATAACCATTCAGAAGTATGACTGCCATTTTTTAAATAACTAACACACACACGTCAGTATCTTAACCATAATTTGATAGTTGAAATGTGGCACAGTAACGAATCTTCTGTATTTAGATCTCGTTTGTATATCTATTAACGTGTTAACATGTTTTTTCGCTTTCCTGTAAAATGGGACAAGGTGGACATGTCCGGTTTTGAAAGTTTGTGTCTCAATGCAGTGTACTTTGAATACGTTCTTTCTTAAATATTAAATAAATAGTTTTAAACTATAAGGGTTTATTATAGTAATTATGAGTAGAGACAGGAAAAATTCGCTTGTTCACTGACGTCTAGGCTATCCTCCAAGATTACCTGTGTACTCAGGCAGACAGCAGCTGCTATTTAGCTTCTCGCTGATACAGTCATACCAACACATTTTGCCCTCAATTTACTTGCTTCTTTATTGTTGGCTTGAAGCTCTCCAGGAGGAGTCAAGTTAGTCAAGAGCCAACTGAGATAGTGACACAAATTTAAAGTTTTTTGAATTCTTGCTTGCATCCAAAAGAAAACGCGAATTTTTCTGGCCACTAATATTATTAGTGATCGGATTTGAAACCTTTACCGCAGTATAATATAAATCCCTAAACTTCAACTGTCTTAGTTCCTGTGCTGTACTTTGCGCTAAAGTCCTCAGCACATTATGTTTAAGCACCACTCCAGCTCGTTTAGATTTCGCTTAGCTCGGTTATAGCTGTAACTGTGAGTCTGTAGGAAGGTGTACTGTCAGTTTGTCACGCTGATGATTTATTTTTAAATCTGAAAACTATTTCAGAGATGTACTTCGAGGACATCGATGACTCTAAATTATTTATCACTAGGAAATGAATATAGTATAAGTGAATACTTTCTAAACACGAATCAGTATGGTTTCAGTCAATGAAATAAACAGCAATCCATTATCGACTGACGAATCGGTAGAATCCACTGAATGTCAGTTACCAGGTAAATGTAATTTAAAGAAAATAAGTAGGAGTTGCATTTAATTTACTGGAATTCGATCACAGTAACAATAAGTCCATCACAATGATCCGTCGCTTCCGTCAGTCGTCCGCCCATCCGTACTCCGTCCGCCCGTCTATAAATCGAGCGATTCACAACAATCCGTTATCAGTCCGTCCTTATTCCTTTCATTTGCAATGCTACCAATGTGCAAACAGAAAATTTATGTGGAAAAATTAAAAAAATTCATTTTAACAATATGGTTCCTTACATATTCTTTATTATATGTCTGCTAATAATTGCAGCCGTTTTTTTTACCACTACGAAATTTTGCGAGCATAATTATTTTCAAATAAAAATATTGCCGCTTTCATTTGACTAAGCACTGTGTAAAAATATAAGTATTTGGGTTAGTATTTTAATTTTTTACGAACGCCAAAATTATCTCTTTCGTATTTTAAAGACGAATTTACACCACTATCGCTACAAAAATATTACAATCAAACACCGCAGCCTTCATATTTAAATAAAACCATTAAATCAACCGTCACCATTATTAAAAGGCTGCACGTCGATCCGTCATCCGTCAAAAGTCAGAGCTTGGCAAACTTTCGACGAACGGACGGATGGAAATATTTGAGGCTTCTGATCGGTTGAAGATCACATGACTGACGGACAGACGGGCGACTGACGGGTGAGACGGATGACTGTAACTCCAACCTTAAGTGGAGGGAAATTTGAGAAATGGAACTACAAGCTTTGGAAAATTTCCACAAAATATTCAGTGTAGGCAAAAAGTAGTATCAAGGTCACTCCCTGGAAGTTTTGAAGCAATATTTTTATTTCAAAGCTACGTAATATTCATATCGAAGAGTACGTACATTGTTTCGTCACAAATATACCATGATTTGATCAAATTTTTTTGCAGCAATAAACCTCTTTCTTTTACAGGATTTTGCACCCAAAGGATTACCAACTGAGTTATGAGAATAAGCAAATATCAAGCAAAATATATATTTTTTTTTTGCGAAAGAACTATGTATGAGAACTCCTACATAGAATTGAGCATCGCGTGACTCCTCTTAGTCTTGAATTTTCTCAAAGCATTCCGTTAAAAATGTTTTTAGATATTTGAAACTGATGTGGAAAAAAAAACTGAATAGCATGTCTTTAAGCGAGTGTTTGGTTTACCTGGGAAATGTTCAGTCCGTGGTACTCTCCCATTGCAATGAGTGTATCGGTGTGCGTCAAACTCATGTCCTGAAAATCTTCAGGTGGAATGCCAGCAGAAACCCAGCCAATGTTCTGAATTGTCTCCTCTGGTATTTGGCTCACGCTTCCATATTCCTGAAAATAAACCAATAAAGAAAACCTGTCGAAACACTTACATTTTTTATTTTGCGTCAAACAGCGAGTGTGTTCAGAAATGTTTTGTTTTCCGAGAACTGGAATTATAACCGAAAATGAATACAGCGACAAATAATGGTAACCCATAGTTTCGAAATATTTGAGATTTATTCATGAACTCGGATGGTAATATCATATTGTACTGTACTTTCCCATGAAAATACGTTTTATATTCTTGTGATGGTTATTTGGTATAGATCGTTCGGGATGAAGTGAGAACTAAACATCCTTTGAAAAAGTCACTTGCCGTTACTGAATACAATTTGACGTTAACAATAGTAGCCTTACTGCTTGAATGGTTAGTAGGGAACTATCTAATGCAGTTCCATGTCACCTTCTATTTATGAGTGCGTGGTAGATAAATAAAAGCTAAAACATCAATTGATTTCTACGCTTTTTTTGATGTCAATATGGAATAAATACTCAATGACAATCATAGATAATGGTATTTGCCAACTTTATGAGTAAATATTTATCCAGAATTACTAATTCGTTACGCGTGATCTCTTGCGCCGCAGTTAAATGCACGAAGTTCCGGCGTCAGTGATTGTGCCTCAGAAGTTGGTAACACTGGAAACAATATTGTTTAAAACGTTGGCTAAATATATTGTCTAGGATTGCTATTGTTTGGCTTTCGCAAATTGGCTTTAAGAAACCTACAGTTATAGATTAATGCTTTTAGCGTTGAATTTTGTACCACGCTCTATTAAATACAACAATACTGAAATAAAATCAACTGAAATCGGTACATTTGAATTTAATATAGCTAATGAACTATTTTATTAAAATATATAGATTCCTATCAATGGCACAATTTATTTTAAATGCGCAAACATAAAGTGACGTGTTAGACATTTTCCATTCAGTCGTCACGTGCGGAAATATACGAACTGGCAGAACATAGTAACTAAACAGGGATTTTTTGAGTGCTCACTTTACCCTGAAACGCCTATATCTTCAAGAGCTATTAAATTATATTAAATAAAAACTAAAAAAAAAAAAAAAAAAAAAAAAAAAAAAAAAAAAAAAAAAAAAAAAAAAAAAAAAAAAAGATTGAGCTGTAGTTGTGCGTGAACTTGGTTGGCATTTTTGCACTCAATTTTACGAACAATATTTTGCACGTAAACACATTTGATGTTATGTGAGGCCTGCTAAAGATAGTACAGATATGAGTAACCACTCTCATTTGTTTCAATATTTATAACCGAGCTAGTGCAAAAATTAGTCAAGTGATGGTATTATTGAGATAGCACATGCATCAAAGTACAATAATTTCGAATACATGTGTTAGCTAGAGCTAAAATAGGATTCTAATTGAGAGGATTTTGGGGATTTATAATTTATGAAATAGAGCTAAACTTAATAAAATTGAATATTAAACTTTTATGGTACAAGCTAAACAAGAAGAGTTGAAACAGCATATTAATATTTACATGTGTGTGCATGTCCACTATTCAAGACGATGTTGAAACGAAGTATTATTGAAATATTCAGCAAGAGACCTGCTACCCTTTTATCCTCTTCATCCTGATAAAATCCTCACATAATGCCACTTTACAGAAAGACATTTAGATAGCATACTAACTCAGACAGCCTATTTAATTAAACATACATCAAACTCCTAGCTGGGTATTCAAGTACGTCGCAATTTTGCTTGCACTAACTTTTTTTAAAACTATCTCTGTAAACAAACCTTTCCAGTCCACACTGGGCGAGGTGTCGCAACATTGACACGTGGAAACTATTGTTAATATGTTAAATTACGTACAGTAACGGTTAGTGATATATTTTCAAATGTTAAAATTTTAGTGCTAACTTTATACCGAATGAACTTATACTTTATTTACCTTTCCGATCAACGCCGGACACCCGCCTGACATTGTAGGCTGACGGGATTGCCTATCTGCCATAGAGTTAGGGGCAGAAGTGAAAAGTAAACTTCGTTACCAGCCCTCTGCACGCCTTTCTTCTCGCATTGCTCATCTCAAACTGCATAAATCAGACGTTACGTGACGTAAGATAGGTTTCACGACATTTTTGTTTGATACGAGTCGACACACGTCTGAAGCTACAAGGTCTTGTAGGAAAATTAAAGCAGATGTGATTTAAAATACCTTTCGTCATATAGGTAATATATTTTTGTTTATCATAAATGGTCACCATCCTTTCATTGCGTACGTGCTGTTCTCTATTCTATTTCGTGTTTTTTTTTACAAATGCTATGTGTAATTAAAAAAACAGTAGAAGCAGTAAAAAAAATTATGCGCGTGGCTTATAGCAGCCATAATATGTCGTGTGTGTGTGTCTACGTGTATGTGTACGCACATGCGTTTGAGTCTATGACTTAACTGTTCTAGATAAAAAAACTGTATTACACAATTTCAGATCTTTACCTTTGGATGATGATGATGGTGAAGACGACATCAATAACTCATAATAATATTATTTTATAGTCTGTAAAATGAGATCATGACCACTAAAAAATTGTCAAAATTATTAACTTTTCCCTAAGTTAAATTACCCATCCCCCCAATAGTGTGTTTGGACGATCCTATTGCATAATGAGACCAATTTTACTTCTTTTTTAGATTGAGGTTAGTAAAGTCACTGTCTTAACAACAGAAAAACAATTTGATTGCGTTATTTGAAAGATATTCATAGAATAGTTGACATAATTTGAATTACAAATATTCTTTCGCATGTTAGGCTTCAACAAGTCCTTCGATACACATTCGTACATTTCCTAATTCTGACACTATTATCTGCTGCGTGCATCTCACGTCTTCCGTTTTAAATCGTACCAGTATTTCCATTGAAGAAGTAATTTTATGCTTTTTACTCCGTTTTAAAAAACGTGGCACATTACTTTTATTAATATTGTCTGTTTTTTATTCTGTGTGTGAAATAGTTAAACGTTGTATACTAAAATTATATATGTACTTTTTCACATTTCTTAAGTAACACTGCATTGTCGTCCAGTTCTGATTTATGTTTACAGTTTCAAGTCACTTGCTCTCCGGGATGTTAGTTTAAAACTGATAGCATAATTTCTACCTAACAGTCAAATAAAAGCTAGTTAATCAATAAAACCTTCAGTCAAAACATTTTTTCTATACTTCATTGTGACAACATATTCCGAATATACAAACAATGATGCTGAACTTACCTTGACTAAAGCAGTCCATAGAATACGAGCTTGGTCCGGCTGGAGAGGGTCTTTGCCAAGATACAACAAACTCCTCCTAAGTTCCTCACCCGTCAATGTCTCCAGCTCAGACTCTGAGAATTTATTGCCCGATCCTGCCGTTCGCACTTCTTTATACGTCAGGCTCAAGCAGGTATCTTCAAAATAGGAACATATATATCGTCAAGGGGTATGGAAAGGTAAGATATCGAGCGAATTACTGGATTACTGAATCATCGGTAAAATCTGAAGTACTCATCAAAATGCAATGGAACTTTTTTTACCGAGTAGATATTTTATACGTGGGCGTCTACTTATACAGCACTAGTCAGCAGTGTTCTTTTTCAAGTAAAACATTAAAAACGTGTTTTAGAAAAATAAGAGCCTAAAACCACAAAATCTATAAAAAATTAAAATTTCAATTCTATATTAAAATAATAAAAAAAAAAAAAAACGTTTGCGTTTTAAATTCAGAACAACTTACTACATCTCTAAACCACTGCGCGAGAGGTTCTTTTTTCGAATAGTATTTCGGTGAGTAGTTCAGATTTTAACGACTATTTTGTAGTCCAATCATTTGCACGACATCTTACCTTCCATTCCTCTTAATCAAGCGGATAACGTAAAAGTGGCTATGTTATTTGTTTTTGGATGAAGTTAAACCTCATAATCATCACTTAGAAACTTAGATCTAAAGGTTATTCGCGGTGAAGTGATCACTTGATGTCATTATTGGAATACTGCCCAAAAAAATGTTAACTTCAGTAAAGTTTCAGACTTTCTAAGTGCTGTAGAGGTTTGATGCTAAGTCAGTTGATATTTTTAGTCCTAAAATGACCCTGAGATGTTCATTACACAATTTGTACTGCAAATTGTGTCGTGTATTGCGACACACAAGTCAAAATATAAAGTTATCATTGCAGCAGTAACTGCCAAACCTTACTTAACTAATACAAAACTATGTGTACCAGTCGTTTTGCACTGGTTTGCCGACTGATCAGTTTCTAAAGATTTAATAGCGGAAAACCAATGACAATCAGTAAAGATCAGCTGATTCCGACTTAAAGTTTTATATCTTTATGTATTAGAGTAAATCTGAAGTACACCTTCCAAAAGCGAATCCCTGAAAACTAGTGGTATTCACTGATTTAATTTGTTAAAACGTATATTTTAATATTTTTAAAGACTATTTGGCTAAGGATAATTCTACGGACGGTGTGCCCATATATTTTAAGTTTGAATTTAAGCACCTGTTTGTTAGTTATATTTATATGATAAATATGTGCAATGACACAATGCTTGTCACGAAATAATTCAACTGGAATAATCATAACTGCACTTATTTTAAACTAAACTCTACGACATGGTAGCATAATGTGAATTTATATGCTAGATTAATCCACACGTGAGAATCAGAAGTTGACTTTAGTAGATGCCCTATGTCAAAATGTTTTCGAGGAATTCGTGTTCACTTCACGTGGATTATTTTTCAGAGCAAGACTTTTTTTACTTGTAGTATGTGTGTAAGAATGGCCTCTATGTTCAAGGAAAGTAGTATATTTTTACTAGTAGTATGTGTGTAAGAATGGCCTCTATGTTCAAGGAAAGTAGTATATTTTTACTTGTAGTATGTGTGTAAGAATGGCCTCTATGTTCAAGGAAAGTAGTATATTTTTACTTGTAGTATGTGTGTAAGAATGGCCTCTATGTTCAAGGAAAGTAGTATATTTTTACTTGTAGTATGTGTGCAAGAATGGCCTCTATGTTCAAGGAAAGTAGTATATTTTTACTTGTAGTATGTGTGTAAG